>JARYGA010046133.1:0-22326 GCA_030545235.1 Helianthus tuberosus
CTAAACGGGTCGTAATGGGTCGTAGACACTTAGGTTAAGTTTCATTTAGTATGTAGGCTTTGATTAACCATATCACATGAGTTCCTACACTCATTTGGTTTACAAACCCTCATGCTACCCAGTCTTCCGATTTAGGTCCGGTTTATTAATGTAGTTACCTATATTAGGTGCCGTTTGATATTCCGCGATCTCTAGCATTGCTTGGTGGTTATCCTAGGACTTCTGAGCAATCTCAAGTGAGTACATAGACCCCTCTTTTACTGTTTTCCAAACTGTTTTGGGGTGAAACACATGTGCCTACTTGTTACTTTCATGTTTTCCTGTTTTCACATCATATACTGGTTATGTTCATTAGTACACTATTAGTACATTGATTTACATGACTTTTCTACTTTGTATGTTAACTTAGCATACTTAGTACATTTCTGTTGCATATGTTTACTCAGCATATGGACACATTGTTTTACATTGCATTTCTGTTGCATATGTTTACTCAGCATATGGACACATTGTTTTACAGCTCTACCTTGTATGTTTACTCTAGCATACTAGGTACATTATCTTCATAAAACATGCTTACATTTTGGTATGACATTTGGTTTGTTTAAATGAGACAATGTACATTCATTAACACCGAT
Organism: Helianthus tuberosus; assembly: GCA_030545235.1. Lineage (NCBI taxonomy): Eukaryota > Viridiplantae > Streptophyta > Magnoliopsida > Asterales > Asteraceae > Helianthus > Helianthus tuberosus. The sequence continues at coordinate 639 of JARYGA010046133.1, forward strand.
CATGCCGCTCGGTAGTAGGTAGTGGTACCATAGGACTTGACAAATCCCATTCCTGAAATCTCGGGTTTGTTTGGACGTAAGGAATGACCGAATCCGAATACATATTCTCTTGATAACTCACTTTTACATAGTTATCCGTCTGTCTCAAGGCTTGGATGTATGAATTTTCACAATACCGCATAAATGTTCATATTCAGTATAGCATGCATATATCTTACAAAACATAACTTTGATTTAAACCAAGTTTTACTTCAATACTTTGTTTTGTACATTTTACTTATGGTTTAAGTAGTCTTAATTTTACTTACCATACATATCATTTTGGTTATACATTACTTGACTACTTTTGGACTATCAACATTTGACATTGGTTTTACATTACATGATTTACATTAGACATGAACATTTTACATCTTGATGGTTTGGTTTGATTATGTGATTAAGTAACGATGCGTGTGTAATATGATACAAGCATGGTGGATACGCCGCTGGTACTTCCTATATATAAGTGTTTGTATGGTATTACATATTGTAGCGTTATTTGAATCATTTCAGTTTGATACATATAACATTTTATACAAATAACATACTTATCACAAGACATTGTTTTACAAAACAACTTATCTTTTACAAACTCATCTAACTTGGTTATTCATTTAACTATACATTATTCACTTATTTATACCTATCATCTGAACTCATTGTTTTTCAAATGATTTACAAAACAAAGCAAATAACAAGGTTCATGACTAAACATTTTCTCAAACATAAGTCATGAAACCTATTTTCACAAAACCTATGTATCTCACCGGCATTTTTATGCTGACGTACCATATTTTCACATGTGTTTTTCAGGAACTGTCGCATAAGATGATCAAGATACACATAGACAGACTTGGGCTTTAGTGACAATAAAAGATGCAAGACTAGTTAATTATGTTGTATTTCTTTGTTTGTTAGACATTGTAACACTTTTAATCAATAAAACGAAACTTTAATTTTCCATGGTTGTGAAACATTAATTCTGTTGCAACACGCCCCGATGTTTCCGCCGCGATTTGTATGTTCTACGCGGTCGGGGTGTGACATCCTTAGTTTTAAACTTAAAGAAAAAGAACCCGTTTACATTCATCATTAGCCGTGACAGACCATATTTAACCCAGTTGTTTTTAGCAAAATAATCGACCACAGGAAATGCCAACCGTTTACCCAGAAAATATCCATACAAAGTGTTAGCATGCCTATCATTAACTTGTTGAACCGATGACAACGGAATTACAACATCAGCACCGTCAACTGTTTCGGTGGATTCCATCGCCCTGAAGTTCACCTTAGCATTCTCCTTGGTGTTCTTAACACTGTTAGCGAATGATGTAGGATTTGCAACCCCCGTATTTCGTGATTTTCCTTGTGCATCCGACACATTCATTCCATCCAACCTGATAAAGGCGAATATCCCATATTGGGACAATCCCAACAATGTTCCGATCGCTCAACAGCCGGTTTCACAAACCTCCCCTGATCGGCCGACAACTTCACTCCATCCACACCTGTTGTTAATGAACCTAGATTATCTAATTGAACCGGTAAAGTGACCTTTGTGAGTTCATCAATGATGTTTATACAACGTCTTGGCTGCACAGTGTTACCATCAACATCCAGAATATGATCGGCTATCTCTTTAAATGTCAGTGGCGGCCTTCCACCAGATTTCATTCGATCATCCATTGAAAAGTTGGCAACTCTCTATAACCTTATGGAAGAAATAAAGCAAGCACCAAGAAACCACACGAACCAGATGACAACGAACAAAAAGAAAACCAAAACCCTAAACTAGTTGAAGCCCTAACCTATGAATCTTACAAATCGGACAGAAAAACTGATAAAATCAAGGCTGATTGACCAACAAATCAATCCAATATTAATCAATTCAGAGTTACAAAGCCTTATTGCAGACCTTCGTCTTCACGGGGTGTTGTTGAATCCGACTCTTCCGCTTGGCGTTGTCCCTATAGGTTGAACTGCTAATGCCTTCGATTAGAGATTTCACAATGCCATAGGATTGATTGAAGTTTCTGGCCGGGTAACTTTTCATTCCGACACCCAGAATAAAGGCTTCCCTGCCGTAGTTGGTTCATTAGGTCGTTTGCCTTTGGCCAATTAAGAATGATACATTTATATAGATGAAACTAATCATCCTTTTTTTAGATGGAAGCCGGTTCCACGACTTTAGTGGAAATGATGATCCTGCTCCCCCTGAAAGTATCAACTACCTGAGGCTAAGGCGGATTTGTCAACGGCTGTGATGCTGGCAATGATTAGAAAAGCTATGTTGCTCAAACCTACCGGCGCCTTTATTTAATAGAATGAAGTTCCCAGATAGAAAAAGAAGGATATCAGGTTTCAAACTAGATATAGATGTCCGGGAAGTGCTTCCTTGCATTAAAGCACATTCCGGGAGTGAAAGGTCATAGGGCTCATAGACATTATATATTTCTTATCTTTCCTTTATGGGGATCGTAGATCTCTCTTTTCAAAGTTGGCAAAGTGAGAACGCTGGTTCCGCAATAACCAAGTCAATCCAATCCTCAAGGGGAGAGGGGTCTGTATCCTGGGACTTAAGGATTTAGGGATCCCTCAAAGGACCGGGTTCAGGCTCAACCAAGTCTTCGCCCACCCTTTCTCGAACCAGATCCATGCCTTGGGCTTGAGTTCCATCTTCGGTAGGAGTCCAAACAGCATTATCCATTTCTAATTCCGAATTCTCATCCATAGGTGGAAATTCTTCTATAACGGCATCAATTGGTTGTTTTGCTTATTCAACGACACTTTCCCCTGAGCTGATTTTAGCTCTGGCAAACAGCCCTGATAGCTTAAATCTAATACAGGTTCTAGGTTGAAAGAATCAATGGAACAAAGCTTTCTGCTCAGGTTCAATGTGACTCTAAGGCACTTGTTGATGCGCTACTACTATCAGTTTGATGACTATTCAAAATCTAATACAGGTTCTAGGTTGAAAGAATCAATGGAACAAAGCTTTCTGCTCAGGTTCAATGTGACTCTAAGGCACTTGTTGATGCACTTGTTGATGTGCTAAAGCATTAGCAGTTAGGATTTATTTGACTTAGCCGTGCATGCCTGACCTCATTTAGGGAATAAATTGAATATGATAGGACCCTTTCTCACTCATTCTCCTCACTTGGCTTCTCTTACCACCTAAATGACTATTCAAAATAACACACTTTCTTGGTTGAGCTGATAGAGACTATTCAAGAATCCTAACTTATCCCCCGGATCTTACTAATAAAGAAAGCGCCAAGACAGAACTTAAAGTGCGGAATCCCCTCCTACTGCAGGGATTGGAAATTGCGGAATATCCGGATTTAGGCTCTCGCAAAGAAGGCAATTCATTCGTAGTAGGATATTGAAACCTCAAACCCTCTCTGTCAACAACATCTAAAAGATTAGGAGGAAGGAGCTCTCGCTCTCTTCCATATTCAATTCTCGGAAGAAAATGATCAGAAGCGGATTCTACGCATCAGACTAACTGGAGTTCATGCTTTCCTGTGTGAGACAAAGGAAGCACAAATTTACTTACTCGGGGGGAAGGGAAATGAAAGACTTGTCCTCCCTCTCAAAAGAAGGTTTTTTCAAATATAGAAAAATTAAAAGATATATAAAATAGATAAGATATATCGGCTTTTTCCTTGTTCGTCAAGCTTTCGAGACGCTCTTTCAACTGCCGCCTAATCCCCCTCAAGAACCGAGAGCCGCCCAGGGACTGGACTCCACCAAGAGGTTCTTTCTCTTATGTCATTTCGCCCACCCATTTCATTTCCTTTTGCGAAAGTTCGTTCAGTCGGTAAGCATCCCGTTAGCTCTTCATATTTCCTAGCCTATCTATCCCCACTATCTCCGAATTCTGTAAGCCGTAGGAAGTCCGTAAAATGTGAATAAAGTCCTCACGCAAAAGTTCATCGCCTTCGCTTATCTTGTTTTTTAAGGTCAGTTCCTGTATGATGTCGACGAAGGTCTCATGTTCACGATTATTATTCTTGCAATACTCGGAAAGTATTAAAGCACACTTCTTCCTCAAGCTGTCGATTGTGTCAGTCGGAAGTGCATACGGCGGATCAGCTTCCTCTACCTAGGTACGGATTGGATGCTTCTCCTGCTCGGGCAGGACTCTCAGACGGCTATAATCGGACAATAGAGTATGTAAGATATAGCTCGTGCCTCTTGGGCTTAACAAGATGGGGTTCGGATGAAAACAGATCTCGCTAATCCAGTCTATTCTATTTTGAATAGTCCATGTAGTTGCCTACAGGATCGGATCCTCTGTCTTTGCATGAAACTTTCACTGTCTGTCAAAGGAACAGCTGAACTACTACATTGATTAGGCGGATCTAACTCTTTTGAAAAATGCACAAAGGCGTCTGTCTACTAGTTCAGTTGAGAACAAGGTGTCGAATTAGACTGATAACTGATCGTCTATCGAAGCGCCTCTTTAAAGGCAGGATGTCAAGAATCGTGTCTCTATATACGAATAGCAGGCATGCGTGGGACTTTAGGACAAGACTCCGTAAGACCTTTGTTTAATATGCCTTTTGTTTACGACAAATAGGAATAGGTTCTTTTCAGATTTGACATAAGAGGGTAATTCGTCAAATTGGAATCGGATCTAACATGTGCAGCCTAAGCTTACTTCTCTTGGCTCCCGATGGGGTTGTCTAGTCCTAAAGCTAACCAGAACGACAAAGAAGAGTTCTATTCGGCGACCGGTAGGGAGAGGAGAGGATGGGAGGAGAGAATGTCGACCATATGGGAGAGAAAGAGAGTGAATCTAAAAAAGAGAGTCCGACTTGCATGTGTTAAGCATATAGCTTTCTCTTCTCTCGAGTTCACTCTTTTCCTATCATGGAAGTTAGCTCAAAACCAACTCTTCTTTCTAGCTTGGTAATCCCTCGCTTTATTTACTCTTTTGAATGCAGTTCGGGATCGAACGAGGTTCTTAAAAAGAAAGGCTATTCATCTTCCCTTACGGGCTTATGGATCTAGTGGATCGTCCCAGTAAACTACTACTTATACTAATTATACTAACTACTTAGTTATCGTCACTGGCTTCAGATCTGACTAGGCTCGATAGCCTATTGAATAGGATGGAGGAAGCCTTGTCCCTAGCTTCTGAAACAAGAGAACGGACCGACTCTAACTAATCCACTCCTACTAACAGGAAGTGTAAGGGAAGACCTCGTCCTACTTTCACTCTACTTTTTCCATTTCAATGCTAGCTCGATTGCAGCTAGATTTCTCAGTAGGGACTACTAATGGACTATCAGAAACGAAGTGAGGGATTGGACGACGGATGGGACAACTAGCTAATTGGGGGACGGAGGGACAGAGAGAACTCTTCAACGAAAATCAATCTTGAAATTAAATAATAATAATCTCTATCGTTCAGTAGGAAATTTCTTTTTTTATTTTGATTTTTAAATAAAAGATAGAATCGTTCAGTAGGCTAATCTTCAAAGTTTATCGATTGAGACAGCGACATGCCCAAAGAGCTCTACAGTAGTGCTTTGCGAGATCGTAGCTCGTTCACCTAAGATGGAAAAGCACTTGGTTGAAAGCCTAGCAACGAGAAAAAAGAGTCCCATGCATCCTTTAGTCAACAACCATTAGTAAAGAATAGGATCAGACCAAGTGCGAGATTGGATCAAAAATAACGTATAGAAAGGATTTGCAACAGAGAGCCTCAACAGCAGCTCTTAACCCACACTTTTTGCTAGTCAATTGCATTTCAAGTTCCCGCACAGTTGATCCAGAAAAAAATAGAATCTAGTCTTCGTGAGTCTATACCAATATTACACTTTCTTTAAATACTTTTTTCCTATAGGTTATGTTATAAGGAAGCCGAATTTCTTAGGAAGAGAAGCGTGAGGAAAAAGAACAGGGAATAAAGGAGAAAAGATCTTAAAGACGGCTAATAACTTGGCGAACCGTGCTAAACCTTTCAAGTTTCCTAATTTCATCACAGCCAAGCCGGAATTCAGGAAATATGTTATTAAGGAATGGACGAAGAGCATTGATGGTGTTCACATGTTTTCGGTTATGAAGAAACTCGGGAACTTAAAGCCGCATATGAGAAGAATTTTGTTTGAGCAAGGTAATCTTCATGCTAAGGTGGTTGATATGAGGAGAAAGCTGGATGATATCCAGAACTTGATTGATAAGAACCCGCTGGATGCTACTTTACGGCAAACGGAGGTTCAATGTCTTCACGCTTTTCAATCAGCTGCTTATGATGAGGAGTGTTTTTTAAAACAGAAATCTAAGGTGGAATGGTTATGTGCCGGTGATTCGAATACAAAATTCTTTCACAACACGGTGAAAAGCAGGAATGCGAGGACTAAAATCCATAGTATTTTGGATGCTACGGGTACCCGTCATGAAGGAGATGGTGTTGTGGATGCGTTAGTGTCTCATTATTCTAAATTCTTGGGGGTCGAATACCCGGTAGATACGGTTAACTTGGAGGATGTCTTTGTCAATACTCTTACTTCTAATCAGGCGGATTACATGGTTCGTCAGGTTACCCGTGAGGAGATTAAGCAGGCCATGTTTAGTATCGGTGAGAATAAAGCCCCGGGCCCTGATGGTTACACGTCAGCTTTTTTTAAACATGCTTGGGATATAGTGGGTGAGGAAGTTACTAATGCGGTGTTGGATTTTTTTGATAACGGTCAAATCTTGAAACAAATAAATCACACGATTCTGGCTCTGATTCCAAAGAAAGAAACCACTGACTCAGTTTTGGATTATCGTCCGATTTCTTGTTGCAATGTTTTGTACAAGTGCATAAGTAAGATTATCACGGATAGAATAAAGGGTAGCCTGGGTTCGCTTGTGGGTATAAATCAGTCTGCCTTTGTGCCGGGTAGGAAAATATCTGATAATATTCTTCTTACTCAGGAGCTCATGCACAATTACCAACTCAATAGAGGTCCCCCGAGATGTGCGTTTAAGATTGATATACATAAAGCCTACGATACGGTTAATTGGGGTTTTTTGGAGGATGTTCTTCACCGGTTTGGGTTTCATCATAAGATGGTTAGGTGGATCATGACCTGTGTAACTACTGCTTCTTATTCGATAAGTATTAATGGGGATATCCATGGCTATTTTCAAGGAAAGCGTGGCCTGCGTCAAGGGGATCCTATGTCGCCATACTTATTTACGCTAATTATGGAGGTGCTTTCTTTATTGCTACAACGGGCGGCCAACACGTCATTTAGATATCATGCACATTGTGCTAAGCAGAAAATCATTAACGTCTCCTTCACTGATGACTTATTTATTTTCGTTAATGGTGACATCAGGTCGGTTAAGAAGGTTAAGGATGCCCTTGAAGTGTTCACTCGTATTTCTGGTTTGGTTCCGAGCCCTTCCAAAAGCACGGTTTTCTTTTGTAATATTTCTCAATCGGTTCGTCAGGAGATCCTTACTGTGATGCCTTTCCAACAAGGAGCCCTTCCCGTTCGGTATCTTGGGGTTCCTCTTATTACTACTAAGCTGAATTTTAAGGATTGCAAAATCCTTGTTGACCGTATGGAGCGTAAAATAGCAAGCTGGATGAATAAAACTTTGTCTTTCGCGGGTCGGCTTCAACTTATAAATTCGGTTCTTTCTTCCATGCACATCTACTGGGCGTCTGTCTTTATCATTCCGGCCCGTATTATTAATGATCTTGAGAAAAGAATTCGCAGATTCTTGTGGAATGCGGGAACTGAAGGTAGAGTGCGTGCGAAAGTGGCTTGGAAAGACGTTTGCTTACCAAAAAATGAAGGTGGTTTAGGCATTCGGAGTGTTGCTGATGTGAACAAAGCTTTGATCACCAATCATATATGGAGTATTATTACTAAACGGAAATCCTTATGGGTCGATTGGATTCACTCATATAAGCTGAAAGGTAAGTCTTTTTGGAATATTACGAGTCGTGGCAGCATGAGCTGGGGATGGAGAAAAAATCTCTCTATTCGGGATCTGGTGCGTCCTCATATTTGGTATTCTATTCGGAGTGGGTCTCGAACCAATGCATGGAGTGATAATTGGTGTGACTTGAGCCCGTTACGATCTTTCATTACTTCGAGACATATTGCTAATGCAGGTTTTAACCTCCAAACCTGTGTTTCGGATCTGATTGACGAGAACTCTCAATTGAAATGGCCTCAGGCTTGGTATGACTTATATCCGGTTTTAATTAACCTATCTGTTCCGAATTTGGATAATGATATGGATGATCGGCTGACTTGAAAGGACCTGGAAGGTGACACATGTACTTTCGGATCCGGAATAGTGTGGGACACCATCCGTAACCGGGATGAGGTGGTTTTGTGGGCGAACATGGTGTGGTTTGCTCAATGTATTCCGAGGCATTCTTTTCACATGTGGCTTGTGTTCAAGAATAAGTTAAAGACTCAAGATAGATTGGCGGCTTGGGAAGCAGGAAGCGTAACTAATTTACGGCTAATGTGTTGTCCTCTTTGTAGGTACAATCGGGACTCGCGTGATCATCTTTTCTTTCAATGTTCGTTTGCGTCTACAATTTGGAACACCGTGAAGCTTATGGCGGATCTGGATGGTGTTAATGATGCTTGGAGTTCAATTATAACATGGATGGAGCAATATGCAAAGTCAAAAAAGCTGGTTCATGTTATTTGCAAGCTTCTAATTGCGGCGTCTTCATACTTTATTTGGCAAGAGAGGAACAATCTGTCACACCCCCAAAATCCACACACGGAATACTACCGCTTGGAGGCGTGACATGACCAGGATCAAGCCACCAATCATATTGAACATAAGTATAAAGTAAAAGTCATTCATCAATACGATAGGTGTTTACAAAACCAAATATAAACAAGTGTGTAGCGGAAGCATTAATGTAAAAACCCAACATCAGTTTAATTACAAAAAGGCATAAAGTTTAACAACACATTCACGATCCATATCCACAACGACTGTGCCTCCCGTGCAAGCTCCAAAAGTACCTATGGTCCTGCAAGGCATGTAACAGAGAGTCAACAACTAGTTGAGCGAGTTCACAGTTGGTTATTTAGTGATAATGTTCATTTCGTAAATCGTATGTTCGATCAGTAATCATGTATCGTTTGTAATAGCATCGCGGCCCTCAAGGCGTGTTTGCGAAGTTTAGTGGGGGTTTCCCATGTTTTCTAGACTAGTTATATTTGTATCGCGGCCCTCCAGGCATGTTTGCGAAGATTAAAGTATAGTTCGCGGCCATTCCAGGCATGTTTGCGAAGATCGTTCTAGTATAGTTCGCGGCCATTCCAGGCATGTTTGCGAAGATCGTTCTAGTATAGTTCGCGGCCATTCCAGGCATGTTTGCGAAGATCGTTCTGGTATAGTTCGCGGCCATTCCAGGCATGTTTGCGAAGAGAAGTATGTGTATCACTAGTCTAGTAGTATATACCATTGACCTTCCACTCCCGAGGCCTATGGTATGTAATTCCGATAACTATTCAACATAAATAATCAATCAACCCATTCCCAACCCCGGGAATCCCATGCCTTGGTAGAAGTGTGAACTCACCTTGTTTCGCTCGGTATGCTAAGTATGTGCTCACGGTTAATCAATCACGTCCTAAGGTATGCACGTATACATAATCAGTTTGTATTAAAGTTGTTTGTGCGTAAACATAATCATCATGAACATCGCATCAATCACAATACACGTATTTGCAATCATACAAGTAATACTTTATACATAACAGCAGTTAACTAACCCAGCTAACACTTAACAGAATTAGCTCAAGTTAGTGCGCAGATTAACTGTTCGGCGAAATACACATATAGGCGAAACACAGATATTGGCGAAACACACATTCGACGAAACACGTTCTGTTTCGTCGGGGTCTCATTTGACGAAACAGAATTCAATTTCGTCGATTACTCTTGGCGAAACACTTTCTGTTTCGCCGAGGGTTCTGTTTCGTCGGATGTCAATTTCGCAGACATCAGTAACAGCAGATACGGATAACACAGAAACCCTAATCGCCGATACAACAGTTTTACAGAAAACGTTCAATCCTCGCTCAATATAATGAGTCTTATGTTACTAACCATTAATCTATGCATCTCAACCGAAGCATCAATGAAACAGGGATCATATCATCATCATCATCAATAAAATCATGTAATCATCACAAAACAACACTCATAAAATCCATACTCTATGCATACCCGCTATCATGCACAATCATTGAGAGGTTCATGAAACCCTAAGTATTCATCATACACGTATACTCCTATAATCCAGAAATCAAGCATATACACAACATGTATAAAGAAAACAAAGAACAAAGAAACCGATTAGACGAGCACGCACTAACCAAGATATCCGGGATGAACAAGGGAGGATTCGAGAGAGAAAGATGATGGTTGAGGATGGTTATCGCCTTCACAGAGTGGAGAGTTCTAGGGTTTCTATTTTTGTTAAAAGTGTGAAACAGGGAGTCGGTTCACGTTAATATGAACGAATTACCGTTCTGGGCCCTTAATGGGCTTGGCGAAACTGGGCTTGGCGAAACAGACTTCTGTTTCGTCGGGATGCTTATGACGAAACAGTCTGTTTCGTCGGGTCCTGTCTGTTTCGTCGAGTCCTTTCTGTTTCGTCGAGTCCTTTTATGTGTTAACAGTTTAAGTTTTTCAACAGGTTTCATGTTATATAGCCAAACACAAAATCATGCAACCACAATGCGTTCATAAAAAAAAATAACGTGTACAGTTACAAGTTGAACAAGTTAAACAACTACACAATCAAAGTCAACGTGCGCTAAATGCGAAAATGAAAGTCGGAAACTCGAGTTGTCACATTATCCCCAACTTGAAAGAAATTTCGCCCCGAAATTTAGCATGCGGTTACTGAGGAAGCTAGGTAAGTTATCGTTTACTGGTTTTCCTGGGGTGTCACATCATTCCCCCGTTGAGTTGGAATTTCATTCCGAAATTCCGTAGTAGCTTCAGCCTCAGTAGTAGTTGCATTGTTTTCGAACAACTGGGGATATTTGAGTTCCATTTGATCTTCGCGCTCCCAGGTGAACTCTGGGCCGCGACGGGAGTTCCAACGAACTCGTACAAGAGGTATTCTAGTGTTCTTGAGGACCTTAACATCCCGGTCCGTGATTTCAACTGGTTCTTCGACGAAATGCAACCGTTCGTCGATAGTGAGCTCCTTCAAAGGAACTATAAAGGTCTCATCTGACTGCCACTTCTTCAGATTCGACACATGAAAGACGTTGTGAACTGCACTAAGTTCAGCTGGTAAGTTCAGTCTGTAGGCCACTTTGCCTATCTTTTCTATGACTTCAAATGGTCCAACGTATCGTGGATTGAGCTTGCCTCGTTTGCCAAAACGAACAACACCCTTCCAGGGTGATACCTTGAGTAGTGCTCGATCCCCAACTTGAAATTCGAGTATTTTCCTGTCTTTATCAGCGTATACTTTCTGACGGTCACGTGCTGCCGCCATGCGTTGTCGTATTTGAGCAATCTTTTCAGTAGTATCAACTACCATTTCCGGACCTGTGATCTGACTGTCACCCACCTCTGCCCAACAAAGAGGTGATCGGCATTTACGCCCGTACAATGCCTCAAATGGAGCAGCTTTAATGCTGGTGTGGTAACTGTTGTTGTACGAAAATTCCACAAGTGGCAGATGTTTTTCCCAGCCTTTGCCAAAGTCAATTACGCACGCCCGAAGCATGTCTTCTAGAGTTTGAATAGTGCGCTCAGACTGCCCATCTGTCTGAGGATGATAAGCTGTGCTCATGTCTAATCGAGAGCCAAAAGATTTGTGCATTGCTTGCCACAGTTCTGAAGTAAAACGTGCATCACGATCAGAGATAATAGATGTGGGCACCCCGTGCCTCGAGACAACTTCCTTAAGGTATACGTCTGCTAGAGTGGAGAACTTATCCGTTTCCTTGATAGCCAAGAAGTGAGCAGACTTTGTGAGTCGATCCACGATCACCCAAATAGTATCATTCCCACGTTGAGACCTAGGTAGGCCAGTAACAAAATCCATGGAAATTTGCTCCCATTTCCATTGTGGTATCTCAGGTTGTTGGAGTGGGCCTGATGGTTTCTGATATTCTGCTTTGACTCTCGCACAAGTCAAACACTTGTTAACGTAAGTTGCTATGTGGGCCTTCATGCTAGGCCACCAATATATAGTTCTGAGGTCGTGGTACATTTTATCCGAACCAGGATGTACTGAGTAGCGAGACTTATGAGCTTCATCCATTACGAGTTCGCGTAAACTACCATAGAGTGGGACCCAGATGCGTCCGGTTACATAGTAGGCGCCGTCTGTCCTTGGTTCTAACCGTTGCCTTGAACCGCGTAGAGCTTCAGCCCTGACGTTTTCTGGTTTCAATGCTTCTACCTGAGCATCTCGTATCTGTGAAGGAAGACTAGACTGAATAGTGAGTTGCAACGCTCGTACACGCCTAGGTATAGTATCCTTTCGACTGAGGGCGTCGGCCACCACATTGGCCTTGCCTGGATGGTACTTTATAGCACATTCGTAATCGTTCAGTAACTCGACCCACCGACGTTGTCGCATGTTCAATTCTTTCTGCTTGAAAATATGCTCAAGACTCCTGTGATCGGTGTAGACGGTGCACTTGGTGCCATACAGGTAATGTCGCCATATCTTGAGCGCAAAAACAACAGCTCCAAGTTCTAAATCGTGCGTAGTGTAATTCCGTTCGTGAATCTTAAGTTGGCGCGAAGCATAAGCAATGACTTTATCCCGCTGCATCAACACACATCCAAGACCTTGGATAGATGCATCACAGTAGACTACAAAATCGTCCGTGCCTTCAGGCAATGAGAGGATAGGTGCGCTACAAAGTCTATCCTTTAAATGCTGAAACGCTGTATCCTGCGTATCACTCCAACGGTAAGCAACACCTTTCTGTGTCAGTAATGTAAGTGGCTGTGCAATCTTTGAGAAGTCTTTGATAAACCGTCTATAATAACCCGCCAATCCCAAGAATTGGCGTATTTCTGTCGGTGTGCGAGGTGCAGGCCAGTTCTTGATCGAATCTACCTTGGATGGATCAACATGTATCCCATCCTTGTTTACCACGTGGCCTAGAAAGTGGACTTCACGAAGCCAGAAGTCGCATTTTGAAAACTTAGCGTACAGTTGTTCCGTTCGAAGGAGTTCCAAAATAAGTCGTAAATGCTGTTCGTGTTCCTCCCGATTCTTCGAATAAATTAGGATGTCATCAATAAAAACAATAACAAACTTGTCAAGATAAGGTTTGCACACCCTGTTCATAAGATCCATGAAAACCGCAGGCGCGTTCGTTAGCCCGAATGGCATGACCAAAAACTCATAATGACCGTAGCGAGTTCTGAATGCTGTTTTGGAGACGTCCTCATCCCGGACTCTCAGTTGATGGTAACCTGACCTTAGATCAATCTTTGAGTAATAGCTCGACCCTTGTAACTGGTCGAATAAGTCGTCGATGCGTGGAAGTGGATAGCGATTCTTCACCGTCACCTTGTTCAGTTCGCGGTAATCTATGCACATACGAAAGGTACCGTCTTTCTTCTTCACAAATAATACTGGAGCTCCCCATGGCGAAGAGCTAGGACGTATGAAACCCTTTTCCAAAAGTTCTTGCAATTGCTTAGACAGTTCTTCCAGTTCAGTTGGAGCTAAGCGATAAGGTGCTCGAGCTATAGGTGCTGCTCCTGGAGCTAGCTCGATCTGAAATTCGACCCGGCGATGGGGCGGTAACCCAGGTAACTCTTCAGGAAACACCTGAGGAAAGTCGCGTACTACAGGAATATCCCAAATCTTTTTCTCTGTCGTCGATGTATCAGTAACGAGTGCTAAAATAGCTACGTGGCCTTTTCGCAGACACTTCTGAGCCTTCAAGAAAGAGATGATGCCACTCACGACACCACTCTTGTCGCCTTGAACTTCGAGAGGTTCTTTTCCAGAACGAGGAATACGAATGATCTTCTCCTTGCATAGGATCTCTGCTTGTTGTTGGGATAACCAATCCATACCAATGACGATATCAAAGCTACTCAGAGTTATAGGAATGAGATCGATAGAGAAAGTCTGACCGGCGAGGATAAGATTACAACCCTGAACTATGTGTGTGGCTTCTAAACTTTTACCGTTAGCTAACTCTACGACATGTTTGGTGTTCAACAGTGTTGGTGCACGTTTAAGCATTTGACTAACATTCAGAGACATATAACTGGTATCCGCACCCGAATCAAATAATACGGTAACATAAAAGTCGTCGAGAAGAAACTTACCCGTAACCACATTAGGATCGTTCCTTGCGTCACTCTGGCCAATCACAAACATACGACCTTTTGCACCATTGTTGTTGTTGTTTCCCCCATTGTTGTTCCCACTGCCCTGATTATTGTTATTGTTGCTTTGATTCTGGTTTAATTGGGGACAGTTCCGCTTGAAATGACCTTCAGCCCCACACTGAAAGCATGCCTTATTTCCTTGCTGTTGTTGCTGTGACTGGTTTCGTGGAACGGGTGACTGTTGTTGCTGGTTCTGACTCGCAGGCCTTGAGCTCCTGCAATCTTTAGCATCATGACCTACTCTTAGACATCTCTGACAGCGGCCTCTACGACACTGACCACTGTGGTGTTTGTTGCACCTGTTACACAGTGGATGAATTCCCCGATATCCACTCTGCCCCTGACCACCAGACGATTGTTGACTCAAACTCTGATAATCACTAGTCTTGCGCTGTTGCTGTGCTTGAGACTGTACAATAGCTGAACCCCTGCTGGAATCCCCTTCCCATTTCCGCTTGTTGTCACTGGGAATAGCAGGAGTAATTGGAGTGGTAGCGGTAGTAGTAGCGTTGATACGTTTAGGCAGCCTGTTCTGTTCCACCGCCTGATCAGTGAGGCGATGAGCTAGCTTAACGATCTGTTGAATAGTGCCCAGATTCGCTGAAGTTACGTGGCTTTGAATCTCCGGCACCAGACCATTGAGATACAGTTCGATACGCTTAATGGGAGGGTCCACCATAGTAGGACACAGAATAGCCAACTCATTCGATCTTCTGGTGTACGCTTCAATTTCTGACCCCGTCATTTTCAAATGGTAAAATTCTACCTCCAGCTTATGAATATCATCACGACTACAGTATTCCTCTTTAATCAATTCCTTGAAACCGTTCCAGGGTGTGGCGTTAGCAACAGCCAACCCTAACATCTGAACTTGCGCATTCCACCAAGTCAGCGCAATGCCTTCTAAAGTACCAGTGGCGTACTTCACCCTGCGAGCCTCAGGGCATTCGCACATTTCAAATACTGACTCGAGCTTTTCAAACCAATGGAGAAGTCCAACCGCTCCTTCCGTGCCACTAAAAGTAGTAGGACGACAGTCCATGAACGTTTTGAAGGTGCAAACAGGTGGCTGAGCGTGCTGACCTGTTGCGTATAAGAATTAAGAAAAGTTTAAACACGAGAGTTGGTTTAGGAGTGTAGGATCTCAAGATCCTAGTGTGAGTTTACAACTGCAGGGTATACCTCCTGCTTGTGCGGCTGCAAGTGCCGCAGCAATTTGCTCGTTAATGAGAGCCGTCAGTTGGGCTTGCGTCATGTTAATACGTCCAGACATGATCTTCATAGCAAATATGACATAAGTGAGAGGGGTTCGAGAGTAGTGCGATAACAAAAGGGAATAGTCACACAAGTGTTCTCATGCAATAGTGTTAAGTTAACCTAAGCATACCCGGAGCAAAGTTCTATGCAATTCTAGCAAGTAGGCAATAAAACATGTACCTTATTACCTAGAGTGATGAGTCTTGCACGTGGAGCGAGGCGTCGTTGTGGATCGTTGAGCACTGTTTCGGTTATAGTCTGGTTTTAATAAAAATGTTTTCCCCTTATTAAAACCGAGTTCTCTAAAACCTGGCTCTGATACCAATCTGTCACACCCCCAAAATCCACACACGGAATACTACCGCTTGGAGGCGTGACATGACCAGGATCAAGCCACCAATCATATTGAACATAAGTATAAAGTAAAAGTCATTCATCAATACGATAGGTGTTTACAAAACCAAATATAAACAAGTGTGTAGCGGAAGCATTAATGTAAAAACCCAACATCAGTTTAATTACAAAAAGGCATAAAGTTTAACAACACATTCACGATCCATATCCACAACGACTGTGCCTCCCGTGCAAGCTCCAAAAGTACCTATGGTCCTGCAAGGCATGTAACAGAGAGTCAACAACTAGTTGAGCGAGTTCACAGTTGGTTATTTAGTGATAATGTTCATTTCGTAAATCGTATGTTCGATCAGTAATCATGTATCGTTTGTAATAGCATCGCGGCCCTCAAGGCGTGTTTGCGAAGTTTAGTGGGGGTTTCCCATGTTTTCTAGACTAGTTATATTTGTATCGCGGCCCTCCAGGCATGTTTGCGAAGATTAAAGTATAGTTCGCGGCCATTCCAGGCATGTTTGCGAAGATCGTTCTAGTATAGTTCGCGGCCATTCCAGGCATGTTTGCGAAGATCGTTCTAGTATAGTTCGCGGCCATTCCAGGCATGTTTGCGAAGATCGTTCTGGTATAGTTCGCGGCCATTCCAGGCATGTTTGCGAAGAGAAGTATGTGTATCACTAGTCTAGTAGTATATACCATTGACCTTCCACTCCCGAGGCCTATGGTATGTAATTCCGATAACTATTCAACATAAATAATCAATCAACCCATTCCCAACCCCGGGAATCCCATGCCTTGGTAGAAGTGTGAACTCACCTTGTTTCGCTCGGTATGCTAAGTATGTGCTCACGGTTAATCAATCACGTCCTAAGGTATGCACGTATACATAATCAGTTTGTATTAAAGTTGTTTGTGCGTAAACATAATCATCATGAACATCGCATCAATCACAATACACGTATTTGCAATCATACAAGTAATACTTTATACATAACAGCAGTTAACTAACCCAGCTAACACTTAACAGAATTAGCTCAAGTTAGTGCGCAGATTAACTGTTCGGCGAAATACACATATAGGCGAAACACAGATATTGGCGAAACACACATTCGACGAAACACGTTCTGTTTCGTCGGGGTCTCATTTGACGAAACAGAATTCAATTTCGTCGATTACTCTTGGCGAAACACTTTCTGTTTCGCCGAGGGTTCTGTTTCGTCGGATGTCAATTTCGCAGACATCAGTAACAGCAGATACGGATAACACAGAAACCCTAATCGCCGATACAACAGTTTTACAGAAAACGTTCAATCCTCGCTCAATATAATGAGTCTTATGTTACTAACCATTAATCTATGCATCTCAACCGAAGCATCAATGAAACAGGGATCATATCATCATCATCATCAATAAAATCATGTAATCATCACAAAACAACACTCATAAAATCCATACTCTATGTATACCCGCTATCATGCACAATCATTGAGAGGTTCATGAAACCCTAAGTATTCATCATACACGTATACTCCTATAATCCAGAAATCAAGCATATACACAACATGTATAAAGAAAACAAAGAACAAAGAAACCGATTAGACGAGCACGCACTAACCGAGATATCCGGGATGAACAAGGGAGGATTCGAGAGAGAAAGATGATGGTTGAGGATGGTTATCGCCTTCACAGAGTGGAGAGTTCTAGGGTTTCTATTTTTGTTAAAAGTGTGAAACAGGGAGTCGGTTCACGTTAATATGAACGAATTACCGTTCTGGGCCCTTAATGGGCTTGGCGAAACTGGGCTTGGCGAAACAGACTTCTGTTTCGTCGGGATGCTTATGACGAAACAGTCTGTTTCGTCGGGTCCTGTCTGTTTCGTCGAGTCCTTTCTGTTTCGTCGAGTCCTTTTATGTGTTAACAGTTTAAGTTTTTCAACAGGTTTCATGTTATATAGCCAAACACAAAATCATGCAACCACAATGCGTTCATAAAAAAAAATAACGTGTACAGTTACAAGTTGAACAAGTTAAACAACTACACAATCAAAGTCAACGTGCACTAAATGCGAAAATGAAAGTCGGAAACTCGAGTTGTCACATAATCGTTTATTCTCCCAAAATTTCCGAACTCCTGAACAGGTGGCGCAAGTGATTATTCATACGGTTCGGCTAAAATTAATGGGATTTAAAGATGATACCAACCCGGTGAACAGAAGATTATTAGAGAAATGGAAGATCTCCTCAGAGAATCAAGTTAATGATCCAGGCTAAGAGTTGTTAATTTGTTTCTTGGGTGTCTTGTTTAGTAGTGGCTGTGTCTTTTTTTCGTGGTTCAGTTGTAGCTATGGGCTGTTTTTGCCTTGGTTGTTCTTTGTGTCGGTTTTCCTAGGCTTGGTATGTCAAGTCTAGTAGTGTGTGCCAGTTTCTTGTCACACCCTGTTTTTATTGTTGATATATAAAATTCACCGGGGTAACCCTTTACCCAAAAAAAAAGGAGGATTGAAGGGGACGTGTAAGAATGAAGACGGATACTAAGGTCAATCTTGGTAGTGAATAGGTCAGCAGTTGGAGAGGAGAATCTTTCTATAGATAGAAGCAAGCGGATACAAGATCGAAAAGCTCTTTTTCATGCCCAACAACTCCCATGCCTTTCTTGGTCGGACCAAGCCAACTATTTCCGACAAGTCTTTCCTCATTTTTCGAGCAAGAAGTGGAACTACAAGAAAGAATCTCAATTTTATGACAAATCTGGTCCGATGGCTGTTCTCCACTAACCACAAGGATATAGGGACTTTATATTTCATCTTTGGTGCCATTGCTGGAGTGATGGGCACATGCTTCTCAGTACTGATTCGTATGGAATTAGCACGACCGGTGATCAAATTCTTGGTGGGAATCATCAACTTTATAATGTTTTAATAACGGCTCATGCTTTTTTAATGATCTTTTTTATAGTTATGCCGGCGATGATAGGTGGATCTGGTAATTGGTCTGTTCTGATTCTGATAGGTGCGCCTGATATGGCATTTCCACGATTAAATAATATTTCATTCTCGTTGTTGCCACCAAGTCTCTTGCTCCTATTAAGCCCAACCTTAGTAGAAGTGGGTAGTGGCACTGGGTGGATGGTCTATCCGCCCTTAAGTGGTATTACCAGCCATTCTGGAGGAGCAGTTGATTCAGCAATTTCTAGTCCTCATCTATCTGGTATTTCATCCATTTTAGGTTCTATCAATTTTATAACAACTATCTCCAACATGCGTGGACCTGGAATGACTATGCATAGATCACCCCTATTTGTGTGGCCCGTTCTAGTGACAGCATTCCCACTTTTATTATCACTTCCGGTACTGGCAGGGGCAATTACCATGTTATTAACCGATCAAAACTTTAATACAACCTTTTCTGATCCCGCTGGAGGGGGAGACCCCATATTATACAAGCATCTCTTTCGGTTCTTCGGTCATCCAGAGGTGTATATTCCCATTCTGCCTGGATCCGGTATCATAAGTCATATCGTTTCTACTTTTTCGGGAAAACCTGTCTTCGGGTATCTAGGCATGGTTTATGCCATGATTTTTTTTGGGTAAAGGGTTACCCCGGTGATTCTATTATAAAAACAACCGCAAATAAGAACAAGTAGTGAGGATGAGTTCCACACTAGTTCATATACAGGACATGCCCCATATATGTAAACCAACCAAACACAAACACAAAGTACCTATTACATCACAAAAACCTATCCTACTAAAGACCATGAAGGACTATCTAGTAGACAAAACAAATAAAACATAACCAAACATCATCCTCCATCATCAAAGATGAAATTGCCGCGAACCTGCATCCCTTTCATTGAAGAACTTTGAGACAATCTAACCATTGAAGAACTTTGAGGAAGATGTGCTTGCACCTGCTCTAGAAGACGAAGAAGTCATAAAATCATTTGTTTCATTATAGACTTCGACAACCTCCTCATCATCCGAGTCTTGCTGATCCTTAGGAGAGTCGCCCGTTTGGCCCGTATGAAGACCCTTATCCTGTAAAACCTCGAAAGAATTTTTGGTTCTGACATTAGGAGGAGGAGCCGAAGAAGTAGTCCCCCCATGTGGTTTGGATCCAACCGGCCTATATTCAACCTTCTGCTTTTGTTTGTTTACATGAAACCCTACTTTCCTAGCCACTTTCTTACGAACCACATCCATAAACCCATCTTTGTCCACCAGCGGTTGTTTCACTTGCTGCCGAGTATTGCTCCCATTATGTTGTTTCTGAATGTTAGCCATACCCTTTGGAGCCCTCCTAGCCTGCCTCGGGCATATATCATCTGAGTGACCAAACACTTTACAATGAGCACATCTATGCGGGGTCCACTCATATTCCACATACAGTTTCTCTTTAACAAAACCTTCTCCCTCATGGTCTGGAACCGCTAGTTGTATTACATTTAAAAAAACCCTAGTTCTCTCTCTAGCTTGCGATTTTTCTTCCCATGAATCCTTGGTTTGCTTCGTGATCTAGTTGTATAACAGTCTGTTTTTAATGTTTGATTCGTCAAATAACTGAAACGAACTAGTTAGCAAGTAGTGAATGATCTGAATCTAGGGTTTTATTTCGTTTTTCTCAATCGCCGCCTGAAGCCTGTGCACTTGAATTGGTGGGATAGATCTATTGTTTTGTCGGTCATCCTGGTTAGGCAGGAACCTAGACTTAACAAGAACTCTATTCGATTTTAATTGAGACATGGGATAGGGTTTATGCTATATTAGGGTTTTTTGGTTTTCTTGTTACTTTTGTCGTTATTTCTGGTGCATGGTTATTTGTTTTACGTGATGAATGAGAGAGTTGAATATTTTGATGTGGATGGATATCCCATCTTCAATAATGTGGTGGAAAATATGAATACCTAGGATGGAGTTCGAAACCCTCTAGAGTACGATGACATGGAAACAACCCCTGGAACGGCTCCTGTGCGGGGAATTGGATTACGAGTAACCAATATTGAAGGCAATCCGATGATGCCAAGGAGGGGGCTGTATGCTACATCTTTTTTTTTGGGTAAAGGGTTACCCCGGTGATTCTATTATAGACAACCGCCAAATAAGTACAAGTAGTGAGGATGAATTCCCCACTAGTTCATATACAGGACATGCCCCATATATGTAAACAAAAAACAAACAAACTAAGTTACCACCTCAATCTAGCCTACTACAATCATGATAATGACTAACTAGTAGACAAACGAAGAAATCAAACAAAAGACGTCAACCGCCATCATCAAAAATGAAATTGCTACCAACCGGCAGCCCCTTAGCATGAAATAGAAGCCACATCGGGTACATCTATCTTGGATGGTTTGTCAAAGATTTCAAAACTTGTGGAAAATCAACCGGTTAAGGCTCCTACTGTTGCTAGTATGAATCTGAATAAGTATGGCCAGATGGATTCGGCTGGGAGCTCACCAGATAAAGTCTCTAACAATCCAGTTAATGCTGAAAACAATTTGATGAATGATGCTAGGGCAGATCAGTCAAGTGGAGGAGCTGAGCAGAAGTTTAAGCAAGAAAAGTTCAGGAAATCGTATGCAGCCAAGCTGTTAGAGACTCAATCTTCTCAAAAGGTAAATTTTCGTTTTATGGAAAGTACAGAGGCTGTTGATG
>JARYGA010046134.1:0-44624 GCA_030545235.1 Helianthus tuberosus
CATGTGATGATTAACATCATCATCTCAAGAAATCAACAATCAAATATCATTCATGCACTAAACAACATCATTTCATCCATATATCATCATACGTTAAGCTTTTGTTCATGATTCAAGTTTATGTCTTTTAGTGTTCTTGATATTTTCATCACAACATATCTTTTAACCACTAAAAATAGAAGTAACAAAGGTTAAAAAGGATCTTGCTACTAGCTTTAAGCTAGGGAAGAACAATGATGAAAATGGAGTGGATAAAAGCCTGTGGTGGAGGTCCTTCAAGTTCCGTGAGTTCCAAGCTTCGTGAATCACCTTCCTACACCTCAAAATGATCTTGGATTGGATGGATGGTGATCGAAAAATGATGGTGGTGTGTGGGTTGGGGTCGGCCGAGAAT
This sequence comes from Helianthus tuberosus, assembly GCA_030545235.1. NCBI lineage: Eukaryota > Viridiplantae > Streptophyta > Magnoliopsida > Asterales > Asteraceae > Helianthus > Helianthus tuberosus. Next base: position 395 of record JARYGA010046134.1, read on the forward strand.
AGGAGGGAGAGAGTGAGAGAGATGAAGTGTGGTGATGATGAAGGTGTTGATGGGTCTTGATCTTATATAATCTATTATCCAAGATTTTCAAAGATTTCATGTATCTAAGGAAATATCTAGCCATATCTAATAAGATCAAACCAAATCCAATAATATCTTGCAAGATCATGTAAAGATCTTGATGGTGGGCCACCACCAAAACCGTAAATCCAATGGGGGGGGGGTATGTGTAACTTTGAATGGTAACTTAGATAATAGTTGGAGGTTAAGTGTAATGTCTAGTGTTTCAAGTGTATGATGCATTATATAGTGTGTTAGGGTGTTCGGGGATCATAACTAGTTCAAAAATAATAAAACAATGCTTTTAGCAATATTTTGGGTGTTCCGGGTAATGTCCGGTTGTTCGGTTAGATACCGGCTCGTTAAAGTGCCAAGTTATTCCATTTAGTGTTCATTAAGTACCTTTTTGCGACACTTTTAATTCTTGACACTTAGGAAAGCATACAGGACCATTTAGTCAATTTTCTGCATAATACGAGTACGTTAAAATGCTGAATTTTGCTGAAATATGCAGAATTCTGCACTTTTAATGGGTTTTAGTCACTTTCCTGCACTTAAACTATCACCTAGTGACGCATTTTTATGTTCCTTACTTCCCTACACTCCATACTAGTGTAGTACCTTGTCCCTGGCCCATACTGGGCCTCAAAACACTGTCTGTCTATGTACTGAACTCCGTCAGCATATTTTCTGAGTTATCCGATAACCGTGCTAACTGTGCTTTGTGCATCTGTGACAACTGTGCTCTGTAATCGATGAAAAATGTAAAACAATGTTAATTATCAATAAAACAATGTGTTTTGGTGTTACTATATGTGTATTTGTGTTTGATGATTTTACGATTCGATTCAATTCCGATTTCAAGCTTTAAATCGCTTTCTGGAAAGTTATACGCAAACTGGTGCGTAAACGCAGTCAGTTTAACGCGACAAACACTTCAGAATAGTGACATAGGCTTAACATACCTTAAATAACCTTCACATAACTTATAAATAAGTTTTGGATGGTTTGGTGTGTTGAAAACAAGTCTATTCAATCGTAGGGACTATTTGTGTCAAACTGTGAAACTATACCGATTCATATGGTATCAAAGAGTATGGAACTTGATAATAAGCTAAACATACCATAAATAACCTAAGAATAGCTTAGAAATAAGCTTTGATAGGCTCGGTGTGTGAAAATATGCTTATTTGATCTTACAGGGACTAAAAGTGTCAAAAACGACGTAAGTTTGCATTTACGCGCATATCTTACGTTCTGACCACATCTGGACATCTAAAATTTTTGTACACACTAAAATATTTTTATTTTAGTGATCGGCATGCAAAAAATTCTATTCGTCGCTGAATTTGGTTCGTTTTCGCATCTGTTTGAGTTTCGTCGTAATTTAACGAACAACGCGACCATACGACCAAACGAGTCGACATCCGAGAGTGTTCCAAGCATATTTTGAATCCTCTAAACCTTATTGACCTTGTAGAGCCTTGAAAATGGCTTAACAGGTGTCAAAAGTGCCTGAAATGGACTCAAACAAGTGTAGGGACCTGAACTGTCAATTCTGAAACTTTTGCTGATCTGGGGAGGCCAGGCGGGGTGCGTAAGCCTGCCCCTGTCTCTTACGCAGGCCGTATGAAAGTGCCAGCGACCAGAAATTGATTTTCAGCAACTGTTTGATACTTCAGGGGCTGTTATGGCATTTCTTTTGTGTGATGGGCAAGTTTAAGTGATCACCAAGGTTACTAATCAGCTCCTAACAATTGTATGGCCATGATTTAATCCTTGATGCCCACACAAACACATGGAATGATCTTGTTCATCATGCTCAAGTATAAATAGCCAAGCAATTTCATTCATTCTTTGCTCATTCTCTCATTCTCTTCTCTACAATCTGATTTGGAGCTCTCTCTCATCTGAATAGGAACTTGTTCTTTGTAGAAAAGATAGCAAGGACCTTTAGTGAGCATTCTTTCATTCTTTTTATTTATGTTAGTGCAGAAAGTCAAACAGTTTGACCAACAGTTTGACTTTCGGTTTTGACCATCAATTGGTCAAGTCAAAGTTCCATTGAACATTGCAACATGATTGTAATCACGATGGTTATAATCCTTAGCGATTATACCTACTGATTACCACGTTAACTAGGCGTAGTGACGAGTCAAACTTTCGGTCAAAATGCGTTTTAGCACGCATCTTGCAACAGAACTATTTTCGGGTATCAAAACCCATTGTTTTGATACCAAATCAGTTTTATAAGCTAGTTAAACATGTTTTGACATGTTTAACTCATCACTATTAGTTTAGTGCTTGTTTAGGGTCGTAAGTTAAGCGGTCTAAACAACCGCTTAGACTTTCGAACCCGACCCGTTTGGTCGCTCATTAGGATCCGACCAAGCTCGATTAGTGATCATAGTTGCATAAGGAATAACCACTAAGGTTATACCTTATGATCACATAGGATTGGTTAGTTATTTGTTAAGTAGCTTGTATGCCCATAGGAAATGACCAAAACGCCTTTATGAAGCATCAATCCGTATTTTACATATGTGAACATGTTTTTGACATATAATCTGATTTAGTAACATATTTAGGTATTATTGGGCATATAGGACTTGACATAGACCATAGTTAACCATCCGAACATAGTTTCGCGCGAACGACGCATTAAAGTAACATAAGCTACCTTAATGGGTCGTAACGGGTCGAAAGCACTTAGGTTAGGTTCCGATTTAGAATGTAGGCTTTGTTAAACCATATCACATGAGTTCCAACACTCATTTGGTTTACAAGACCTCATTCTATCCGATCTTCCGATTTAGGTGTCGATTTATTTACTAGTAATCCGATTACTAGGTACTACTTGAATTTCCTTGGTTTGTCTGAGCTTCGCTAAGTTCTTTAGATCAAGGATACCCTTCCATTCAATGTGAGTACATAGTTCCCCTATTTTACTGTTTTCAATTGTTTTGGGGTGATTCATATGTACAAAATGATTTCAAGGTTTAAACGATGATTTAAAAAACGATTGATATGGTTTATACTAAACTAATAACGATTTCAATAAAGTGAACAAAACTTGTTGGTTGTAGTTACATAACGAATGACATTCATTAATTTTGGCCGAACCGACCAGTATAAGGTTATGGTACCATAGGATCTGACAAATCCCGTTATCAGACTACACCCATGGTTATGTGTGGGGGTTATGTAGGTAACGACCGAATCTGTGATTGTTAACTTACCCTTTGGTGGTTTGTTAATACGAGAAGCGAGGTAGTCGAGTCACGAAGGTTTGAATGTTATTAGCGAGACGACCAAAAGTAGTTTCACAATTAAAACGAATAGGATTTTGGGACGAGTTAATACGATTTGGAACGACTTAAACGAGATAAAACGATTTGAACGAACGATTGGTTTGGGTTGTGATTAGGTAATGGGATGGGTGTAACATGATAGAAGCATGGTAGATACGCCGCTGGTACATCTTATATATAAGTTCTTCTATCATATTACATTGCGTGTCATTATTTAGTTCACTAGGGAAACGATTTGAAACGATGTCACACAACGAGGTTTTCAAAATGATATAAACCATACGAGTTTTATTAATGAGTTTCAATGAGATGTTTTACGAATTGGTTTACTAAAACAAATGTTTTAGGGTTAAGAATCATGGCTACGAGATTTTATAAATTATAACCATCTTGATTGAGTTGGTTAATCATATTACAATATTGTATACTTTTCAAAACAAGGTTTTCGAGGTATTGTAATATATATATAAACGAGCCATGATTCCGATACTCTTACAAAACCTATGTGCTCACCAGCATTTCTTTGCTGACTTTGTTTTTACATATGTTTCAGGTGATGTTGCGTGATGATTGCTAGGAAGCATGTTCACTTAGGATCTGGACGTGGCCTTAGTGACTTAAAAACGATTATAGACGATGTTTAATTTGTTTGTTTGGTTTTAAGACAATGTAAATTACTTAATGAGTCATTAAAATGAAACTTTTAATTACCATGGTTGTTGAAACGATGATTCTGTTACATCACTCCCCGACGTTTCCGCCACGGTTTGTTGTTTTAACGTGGTCGGGGTGTGACAGAAGAGTTGGTATCAGAGCCAATGGTTATAGGGAATTAGGTTATTAGTAATGCTTTGACCTAGACTATAACTTTCTAGGACCCTAACGCGAGTTTACTTGCGTTTAGATTTTAAAACAATACCATCACCTATCCTTAGGTGATAACCACAACGAGAACGTAATAACGAATCTGCTTCAAAAATTAATCATCTATCCTTGGATGATTGATTACTAGGTTTTGAACCCTTTGTTATAAGGTTTTGAACCCTTCTAGTTTGATTCATCTTTGGCTTTGTGCCTTTTCGACTTTTCAAAATCTCGTCAAAGTTTGGGTCTAAATAATGTGAACACATGCAAACGGGAAGAGTGAATGCATGTACCCTGAGTTTTCTGTCTAAGGCTAGAGTGTTCGTACAAATCCGCAGTATCGGACCAATCACTCTTACCTGGGAACTCTTGGGGTGAGTGTTCTCTTATAGGCGAGCATGTCTTCAGCGATACGTTATTATGATCCATTTACTTTGATTTGTCACTGCGTGTCATTTATTTGTTCGTGGTAACGAACAAATGATCGCACTCCTTGTGTTTTGTCGATGTTTTCAATACCTCTTTTGTTTCTCCAATTGTCGACCTCACTCATTTCTCATGTTTCCTTGTTAGACAATGCCTCCTCGACGCGATGCTCAAACTTTTACTGCTGAAGAAGTCACAGCCCTTGTCTCTCAGCAAATGGCTGCTGTACTTCCAGGCATTGTGATCCAAATCCACGAGTTATACAACAACAATAATAACAACAATAATGCTCAGTGTAATTTCAAAAATTTCAATTCTGCGAAGCCGCTTAAGTTTTCTGGGTCACAAGTGTGACACCCGTGTCACTGCGACCATCAAACAAATGCCAAACCAATGAAATATTGTATTTCATACTTGGGATTTGTAAAAATATGTGTATCGATTTCACATATCAACTCTTGTTTCGATTTCAAGCTCTAAATCGCTTTCTGGAAGGTTATACACGCACTGATGCGTAAATATAACCAGTATAATCCAACGAACACTCCGGAATAGTGAAATAGGCTTAACATACCTTAAATAACCTTTACATAACTTATATATAAGTTTTGGAAGGTTTGGTGTGGTGAAATAAAGTTTAATCGCTTACAGGGACTAAAGTTGACAAACTGCGAAAGTATGCCAATTTGAACTGTAACAGACCTTCCGGGACATGAACATAAGTTAAACATACCATAAATATCCTTTACATAGCTTAGAAATAGGCTTTGAGGTGTTCGGTATGCTAAAATAAACTTTTGTGTCATTCAGGGACTAAAAGCGTCAAAAAGTGCACAAGTTTGCATTTTTACGCGTAACTTACGTTCTGAATACATCCGGACATCCAAAAATTTATGTAAGCACTAAAATATTTTATTTTAGTGTTCGCCATAAGAAAAATCCATTCGTCGCGTCATTTGGATCGTTTTTCGCGCTTGTGCGCATTTCATCGTAATTAAGCGAACATCGCGACCGTACGGCCAAACGAACCGACATCCGAGATATTTTTGAACATGTTTTAAGTTCCCTATACTTTAACTTCATTTTAGAGCTTTGAAATGGGGTTAACGGGCCTTAAACGTGTCGAAAATGGGCTGAATGCATGATAGGGACTAAAAGTGTAATTCTGCCAAACTATGGCTAGCGGTGCGCTACACTTTTAGTGTAGCGGTGCGCTAGCCTTGCACAGACCAGATGCAGTGTTTCTTAACAGCCTGTTTGCAGCTGATTAACCACAACCACACATTCCCAATTGTCTAGTCATCTGATAAGAACAAATTTCTAGCCACCATAAGGTTCCGACAAGTGTACGGGTTGGATTCATGGCACGTTTTCCATGAAACGATCCTAACGGTTTGGGTATTCCTATAAATACCCAACCCACTTAACCTTATTTCTCACAAGAATCTGGATTTGAGAGCTCTAAGTTGAAACCATTGTTTCATACCTGAGTTCTTGGATCGAGATTAGCATTCGGGGACCCTTCGTAAGTATTCGTTCGTTCTTTTCCTTATTTTACTGCTTTTCGAGTCAGAAAGTCAAACTTTGTTTGACTTTCAGCGTTGACTAGTAATGGTCAATGCGAAGTTCGTTTGAACTTCGCAACGTGATTGTAATCACGATGGTCATAGTCCCTTGGGACTATGCCTACTGATTACCACGTTGTCTAGGGTCGTAGGGTAAGCGATCTGATAAATCGTTTATACCTCGAACCCGACCCAGTTTGGTCGATCATTAGGATCCGACCAAATACATTAGGTGACCATAGTAGGTAGGGGATAACCTTCCGAGGTTATACCTTATGGTCGCTTCGCTAAGTAGTTGTATGATAGGTAGTTTATATGCCTTAGGTAAATTACCAAAATACCCTTTTCATGTATAATTGGTAATTAAGCATATGTAACCTAAACTTTTGTCACATAACTGATTATGTAACATGTTTAGGCATATAACACTTGTCATAGGACTAGTTAGGCGGTCCGAACGCGTTTCACGCGAACGACGCGTTAAAGTAGCATAAGCTACCTAAACGGGTCGTAATGGGTCAAAAACACTTAGGTTAAGTTTCATTTAGTATGTAGGCTTTGTTAAACCAAATGACACGAGTCTCTACACTCGTTTGGTTTACAAACCCTAATGCTACTCAATCTTCCGATCTAGGTCCGGTTTATTAACATAGTTACCTATACTAGGTGCCGTTTGATATTCGCGATCTCTAGCATTGTTTAGTTGTTATTCAAGGACTACTGAGCAATCTCAAGTGAGTACATAGACCCCTCTTTTACTGTTTTCCAAACTGTTTTGGGGTGAAACACATGTGCCTACTTGTTACTTTCATGCTTTCCTGTTTTGACATCATATAACTGCTATGTTCATTAGTACATTATAGTACATGATTTCATTACATTTCATGCTATGTATTGCCATTGTGTGCATTACTTAGTACATCATTTTACATGACATTTGACATAGACATTTCGACATAGACATTTTAACATGATTGACATTTGATCATGTATTTCCCACAAAACATAACTTTGATTTAAACCAAGTTTTACTTCAATACTTTGTTTTTGTGCATATGGTTTAGTTGAGACATTTCACTTGCCATACATGGATATTTGACATAGACATTTGCCATGGATATTTGACATAGACATTTGACATGGATATTTGACATAGACATTTGACATGGATATTTGACATAGACATTTGACATGGATATTTGACATAGACATTTTGACATGATTTACATCTTGACATGAATACTTTGACATATTATTCAATACATTTGACAATTGATGTAAACATAGACATTTTACATTGTTTGGTTTGGTTTGGTTAAGTGATTAAGTAACGATGCTTGTGTAATATGATACAACATGGTGGATACGCCGCTGGTACTTCCTATATATAAGTGTTTGTATGGTATTACATATTGTAGCGTTATTTGAATCATTTCAGTTTGAGACATAGAACATTTTATACAAGTAACATACTTTTCACAAGACATTGATTTATAAACAACTTATCTTATGCAAACATATTTTACTTGGTTATTCATTTAACCTTACATTTATTTATACTTATCATCTGATCTTATCGATTTTCAAATGATTTACAAAACAAAGCAAATAACAAGGTTCATGACTAAACATTTTCTCAAACATAAGTCATGAAACCTATTTTCACAAAACCTATGTATCTCACAGGCATTTTTATGCTGACGTACCTATTTTCACATGTGTTTTTCAGGAGCTGTTGCATAAGATGATCAAGATACACATAGGCAGACTTGGGCTTTAGTGACAATAAAAGATGCAAGACTAGTTAATTATGTAGTATTTTCTTGTTTGTTAAGACATTGTAACACTTTTAATCAATAAAACGAAACTTCAATTGCCATGGATTTGAAACAATTAATTCTGTTACAACACTCCCCGACATTTCCGCCACGTTTTGTATGTTCTACGTGGTCGGGGTGTGACAGAAAAGATGGTATCAGTGCCAATGGTTATAGGGAATTAGGTTATTAGTAATGCTTTGACCTAGTCTATAACCTTCTTAGGACCCTAACGCGAGTTTACTTGCGTTTAGACATAAAACAATACCGTCACCTATCCTTCGGTGACTACCACAACAAGAACATAAATTTCAAAACCGCTTTGAAAACTAATCATCTGTTCTAGGATGATTAATTACAAGGTTTTGAACCCTCTGTTATATGTTTTTGAACCCCTTTGAATTTTCAAAATCTCGTCAAGGTTTTGGGTTTTAAATAATGTGAACACGTGCAAACTGGAAGGGTGAATGCCTGTATTCTGGGTTTTCTGTCTAGGCAAGCACTTCGTATACATCTCATCAGACGCGAGACCAGTTGTGCTTACCTGGGAATTCTTGGGATGAGTGTTCACTTATAGGCGAGCATGTCTTCGCGATACATTATTTTTGACCTGCTTACTTTGATTAGTCATTGTCTCATTTGTTTGCCTTTGGTAACAAACAAATGGTCACAATCTACATGCCTTGTCATTTCCTTTTGACTATCTTTCGCTTGTTTCCTCCTATGCCTTTCGTTATCTTCAAGATTCTTCTTCATCGCAACAACAATGTCCGAACCAGGTGCTGCAATTACCCAGCGAATAGGCGTCGTACTCCAGAGGACCGTTGACTTAGCTATCACCATGACTCGCCTCAGGGATGAAGCTGTATAAGGGAACTGCTCCTTGGTGCAATCAATGCCATCGTCATTATTCAAATCAAATACCTTGTTCCAAATGTACCCACGGTGGACGATGGAGACATTTGGTTAACATGTGCCGCTTTGCAATCCAAAGCAAAGCTGTTACAATCCTGCTGCTGCTCAACCTTCAACTCTGCTTCATATGTCGCTTGGCATATCTGGCGCCTCAACCTCATGAACTTTCTACTTTGTGTATCGACGTAAGCACGCCTAGTGCAAGGTGTCGGAACACTCTCGTTACACAAACTCCAAAATCCATGTAGGATCTTTCTATCCTCATAATTAGATCCTTGTGGATGGGTATCATTCATCGGAGTCCTTAATTGAATTCTTTGTATGATTCAATACGTACATCAAAATTCAATAGGGACAAAGCCGAATTTCTTTTAAGATTATTCTATCTTCATAGATAGATTCTTGAAATGATTAAAGTGCCAAAATGAAATCCACGAATTGGATTCCTAGCGTGCTTTAAGTATCCGCGTCCAAAGATAACAAATTAATAACCAAGTTAAACAACTATGTGATTATGTGTTTATGTGTTCCCTTTATGTTTTTGGTGTGATCCAAATTCTTGTCATTCAAATCCTCGTAGAATCTTCCATATCTTTGGGTGCTATACTAAATCCTCAACGGGCTTGTACGTAATAGTAAAGACCCTTGGATTATATTGTACCATTCCATAATTAGACCCTGAGAGGTCTAGGTAAACAGATTGATCCAAAAATCTGGTTAGGAAAATCATTTGATGATATAGCTGAAAGGACTCCTTGGTGGCCTAATTTAAAAGGATCCTTTGTTGATCTAATTAAAAGGACCCTATGGTAGTCTAGTCACACTCATCACAGGTTTGATTATCCTCCCCACAAACATTTCAAGACAAGTTGTGCGGACTATGCAAGGAATTGCATAATTATGGATGCATACATAATTATGGAATTCAGTGCACAGAAACCACAGCGAATTTTGTCATGTGTCTAGAGTCTATTCCGTTCATTTTTGTTTCTGAAGATGTAAAATGACTATTCCGTTCATTTTTGTTTCTGAAGATGTAAAATGACTATTCCGTTCATTTTTGTTTCTGAAGATGCAAAATGACTATTCCGTTCATTTTTGTTTCTGAAGATGTAAAATGACTATTCCGTTCATTTTTGTTTCTGAAGATGTAAAATGACTATTCCGTTCATTTTTGTTTCTGAAGATGTAAAATGACTATTCCGTTCATTTTTGTTTCTGAAGATGTAAAATGACTATTCCGTTCATTTTTGTTTCTGAAGATATTTTTGTTTCTGAACATGTAAAATGACTATTCTGTTCATTTTTGTTTCTGAAGATGTAAAATGACTATTCTGTTCATTTTTGTTTCTAAAGAATGCCTGTTGAAAATAACTCCGTTCATTTTTCATTTCTGAAAAATGTTCGTTAAAGAGAAATTACAGGATTACGTCTTGTTCATCTTTGATGGTTATTTAACACAAAGTCACAAATAGACTCCTACGAATAAATTTCGGGACGAAATTTCCTAAAGTAGGGGAGACTGTGACACCCGTGTCACTGCGACCATCAAACAAATGCCAAACCAATGAAATATTATATTTCATACTTGGGATTTGTAAAAATATGTGTATCGATTTCACATATCAACTCTTGTTTCGATTTCAAGCTCTAAATCGCTTTCTGGAAGGTTATACACGCACTGATGCGTAAATATAACCAGTTTAATCCAACGAACACTCCGGAATAGTGAAATAGGCTTAACATACCTTAAATAACCTTTACATAACTTATATATAAGTTTTGGAAGGTTTGGTGTGGTGAAATAAAGTTTAATCGCTTACAGGGACTAAAGTTGACAAACTGCGAAAGTATGCCAATTTGAACTGTAACAGACCTTCCGGGACACGAACATAAGTTAAACATACCATAAATATCCTTTACATAGCTTAGAAATAGGCTTTGAGGTGTTCGGTATGCTAAAATAAACTTTTGTGTCATTCAGGGACTAAAAGCGTCAAAAAGTGCACAAGTTTGCATTTTTACGCGTAACTTACGTTCTGAATACATCCGGACATCCAAAAATTTATGTAAGCACTAAAATATTTTATTTTAGTGTTCGCCATAAGAAAAATCCATTCGTCGCGTCATTTGGATCGTTTTTCGCGCTTGTGCGCATTTCATCGTAATTAAGCGAACATCGCGACCGTACGGCCAAACGAACCGACATCCGAGATATTTTTGAACATGTTTTAAGTTCCCTATACTTTAACTTCATTTTAGAGCTTTGAAATGGGGTTAACGGGCCTTAAACGTGTCGAAAATGGGCTGAATGCATGACAGGGACTAAAAGTGTAATTCTGCCAAACTATGGCTAGCGGTGCGCTACACTTTTAGTGTAGCGGTGCGCTAGCCTTGCACAGACCAGATGCAGTGTTTCTTAACAGCCTGTTTGCAGCTGATTAACCACACCCACACATTCCCAATTGTCTAGTCATCTGATAAGAACCAATTTCTAGCCACCATAAGGTTCCGACAAGTGTACGGGTTGGATTCATGGCACGTTTTCCATGAAACGATCCTAACGGTTCGGGTATTCCTATAAATACCCAACCCACTTAACCTTATTTCTCACAAGAATCTGGATTTGAGAGCTCTAAGTTGAAACCATTGTTTCATACCTGAGTTCTTAGATCGAGATTAGCATTCGGGGACCCTTCGTAAGTATTCTTTAGTTCTTTTCCTTATTTTACTGCTTTTCGAGTCAGAAAGTCAAACTTTGTTTGACTTTCAGCGTTGACCGGTAATGGTCAATGCGAAGTTCGTTTGAACTTCGCAACGTGATTGTAATCACGATGGTCATAGTCCCTTGGGACTATGCCTACTGATTACCACGTTGTCTTGGGTCGTAGGGTAAGCGATCTGATAAATCGCTTATACCTCGAACCCGACCCAGTTTGGTCGATCATTAGGATCCGACCAAATACATTAGGTGACCATAGTAGGTAGGGGATAACCTTCCGAGGTTATACCTTATGGTCGCTTCGCTAAGTAGTTGTATGATAGGTAGTTTATATGCCTTAGGTAAATTACCAAAATACCCTTTTCATGTATAATTGGTAATTAAGCATATGTAACCTAAACTTTTGTCACATAACTGATTATGTAACATGTTTAGGCATATAACACTTGTCATAGGACTAGTTAGGTGGTCCGAACGCGTTTCACGCGAACGACGCGTTAAAGTAGTATAAGCTACCTAAACGGGTCGTAATGGGTCAAAAACACTTAGGTTAAGTTTCATTTAGTATGTAGGCTTTGTTAAACCAAATGACACGAGTCTCTACACTCGTTTGGTTTACAAACCCTAATGCTACCCAATCTTCCGATCTAGGTCCGGTTTATTAACATAGTTACCTATACTAGGTGCGGTTTGATATCCGCGATCTCTAGCATTGTTTAGTTGTTACTCAAGGACTACTGAGCAATCTCAAGTGAGTACATAGACCCCTCTTTTACTGTTTTCCAAACTGTTTTGGGGTGAAACACATGTGCCTACTTGTTACTTTCATGCTTTCATGTTTTGACATCATATAACTGCTATGTTCATTAGTACATTATAGTACATGATTTCATTACATTTCATGCTATGTATTGCCATTGTGTGCATTACTTAGTACATCATTTTACATGACATTTGACATAGACATTCCGACATAGACATTTTAACATGATTGACATTTGATCATGTATTTCCCACAAAACATAACTTTGATTTAAACCAAGTTTTACTTCAATACTTTGTTTTTGTGCATATGGTTTAGTTGAGACATTTCACTTGCCATACATGGATATTTGACATAGACATTTGCCATGGATATTTGACATAGACATTTGACATGGATATTTGACATAGACATTTGACATGGATATTTGACATAGACATTTGACATGGATATTTGACATAGACATTTTGACATGATTTACATCTTGACATGAATACTTTGACATATTATTCAATACATTTGACAATTGATTTAAACATAGACATTTTACATTGTTTGGTTTGGTTTGGTTAAGTGATTAAGTAACGATGCGTGTGTAATATGATACAAGCATGGTGGATACGCCGCTGGTACTTCCTATATATAAGTGTTTGTATGGTATTACATATTGTAGCGTTATTTGAATCATTTCAGTTTGAGACATAAAACATTTTATACAAGTAACATACTTTTCACAAGACATTGATTTATAAACAACTTATCTTATGCAAACATATTTTACTTGGTTATTCATTTAACCTTACATTTATTTATACTTATCATCTGATCTTATCGATTTTCAAATGATTTACAAAACAAAGCAAATAACAAGGTTCATGACTAAATATTTTCTCAAACATAAGTCATGAAACCTATTTTCACAAAACCTATGTATCTCACAGGCATTTTTATGCTGACGTACCTATTTTCACATGTGTTTTTCAGGAGCTGTTGCATAAGATGATCAAGATACACATAGGCAGACTTGGGCTTTAGTGACAATAAAAGATGCAAGACTAGTTAATTATGTTGTATTTTCTTGTTTGTTAAGACATTGTAACACTTTTAATCAATAAAACGAAACTTCAATTGCCATGGATTTGAAACAATTAATTCTGTTACAACACTCCCCGACATTTCCGCCACGTTTTGTATGTTCTACGTGGTCGGGGTGTGACAGAAAAGATGGTATCAGTGCCAATGGTTATAGGGAATTAGGTGAGTAGTAATGCTTTGACCTAGTCTATAACCTTCTTAGGACCCTAACGCGAGTTTACTTGCGTTTAGACATAAAACAATACCGTCACCTATCCTTCGGTGACTACCACAACAAGAACATAAATTTCAAAACCGCTTTGAAAACTAATCATCTGTTCTAGGATGATTAATTACAAGGTTTTGAACCCTCTGTTATATGTTTTTGAACCCCTTTGAATTTTCAAAATCTCGTCAAGGTTTTGGGTTTTAAATAATGTGAACACGTGCAAACTGGAAGGGTGAATGCCTGTATTCTGGGTTTTCTGTCTAGGCAAGCACTTCGTATACATCTCATCAGACGCGAGACCAGTTGTGCTTACCTGGGAATTCTTGGGATGAGTGTTCACTTATAGGCGAGCATGTCTTCGCGATACATTATTTTTGACCTGCTTACTTTGATTAGTCATTGTCTCATTTGTTTGCCTTTGGTAACAAACAAATGGTCACAATCTACATGCCTTGTCATTTCCTTTTGACTATTTTTCGCTTGTTTCCTCCTATGCCTTTCGTTATCTTCAAGATTCTTCTTCATCGCAACAACAATGTCCGAACCAGGTGCTGCAATTACCCAGCGAATAGGCGTCGTACTCCAGAGGACCGTTGACTTAGCTATCACCATGACTCGCCTCAGGGATGAAGCTGTATAAGGGAACTGCTCCTTGGTGCAATCAATGCCATCGTCATTATTCAAATCAAATACCTTGTTCCAAATGTACCCACGGTGGACGATGGAGACATTTGGTTAACATGTGCCGCTTTGCAATCCAAAGCAAAGCTGTTACAATCCTGCTGCTGCTCAACCTTCAACTCTGCTTCATATGTCGCTTGGCATATCTGGCGCCTCAACCTCATGAACTTTCTACTTTGTGTATCGACGTAAGCACGCCTAGTGCAAGGTGTCGGAACACTCTCGTTACACAAACTCCAAAATCCATGTAGGATCTTTCTATCCTCATAATTAGATCCTTGTGGATGGGTATCATTCATCGGAGTCCTTAATTGAATTCTTTGTATGATTCAATACGTACATCAAAATTCAATAGGGACAAAGCCGAATTTCTTTTAAGATTATTCTATCTTCATAGATAGATTCTTGAAATGATTAAAGTGCCAAAATGAAATCCACGAATTGGATTCCTAGCGTGCTTTAAGTATCCGCATCCAAAGATAACAAATTAATAACCAAGTTAAACAACTATGTGATTATGTGTTTATGTGTTCCCTTTATGTTTTTGGTGTGATCCAAATTCTTGTCATTCAAATCCTCGTAGAATCTTCCATATCTTTGGGTGCTATACTAAATCCTCAACGGGCTTGTACGTAATAGTAAAGACCCTTGGATTATATTGTACCATTCCATAATTAGACCCTGAGAGGTCTAGGTAAACAGATTGATCCAAAAATCTGGTTAGGAAAATCATTTGATGATATAGCTGAAAGGACTCCTTGGTGGCCTAATTTAAAAGGATCCTTTGTTGATCTAATTAAAAGGACCCTATGGTAGTCTAGTCACACTCATCACAGGTTTGATTATCCTCCCCACAAACATTTCAAGACAAGTTGTGCGGACTATGCAAGGAATTGCATAATTATGGATGCATACATAATTATGGAATTCAGTGCACAGAAACCACAGCGAATTTTGTCATGTGTCTAGAGTCTATTCCGTTCATTTTTGTTTCTGAAGATGTAAAATGACTATTCCGTTCATTTTTGTTTCTGAAGATGTAAAATGACTATTCCGTTCATTTTTGTTTCTGAAGATGTAAAATGACTATTCCGTTCATTTTTGTTTCTGAAGATGTAAAATGACTATTCTGTTCATTTTTGTTTCTGAAGATGTAAAATGACTATTCCGTTCATTTTTGTTTCTGAAGATGTAAAATGACTATTCTGTTCATTTTTGTTTCTGAAGATGTAAAATGACTATTCCGTTCATTTTTGTTTCTGGAAATGTAAAATGACTATTCTGTTCATTTTTGTTTCTGAAGATGTAAAATGACTATTCTGTTCATTTTTGTTTCTGAAGATGTAAAATGACTATTCTGTTCATTTTTGTTTCAGAAGATGTAAAATGACTATTCTGTTCATTTTTGTTTCTGAAGATGTTGTGGAAAATGACTATTCTGTTCATTTTTGTTTCTAAAGAATGCCTGTTGAAAATAACTCCGTTCATTTTTCATTTCTGAAAAATGTTCGTTAAAGAGAAATTACAGGATTACGTCTTGTTCATCTTTGATGGTTATTTAACACAAAGTCACAAATAGACTCCTACGAATAAATTTCGGGACGAAATTTCCTAAAGTAGGGGAGACTGTGACACCCGTGTCACTGCGACCATCAAACAAATGCCAAACCAATGAAATATTGTATTTCATACTTGGGATTTGTAAAAATATGTGTATCGATTTCACATATCAACTCTTGTTTCGATTTCAAGCTCTAAATCGCTTTCTGGAAGGTTATACACGCACTGATGCGTAAATATAACTAGTTTAATCCAACGAACACTCCGGAATAGTGAAATAGGCTTAACATACCTTAAATAACCTTTACATAACTTATATATAAGTTTTGGAAGGTTTGGTGTGGTGAAATAAAGTTTAATCGCTTACAGGGACTAAAGTTGACAAACTGCGAAAGTATGCCAATTTGAACTGTAACAGACCTTCCGGGACATGAACATAAGTTAAAAATACCATAAATATCCTTTACATAGCTTAGAAATAGGCTTTGAGGTGTTCGGTATGCTAAAATAAACTTTTGTGTCATTCAGGGACTAAAAGCGTCAAAAAGTGCACAAGTTTGCATTTTTACGCGTAACTTACGTTCTGAATACATCCGGACATCCAAAAATTTATGTAAGCACTAAAATATTTTATTTTAGTGTTCGCCATAAGAAAAATCCATTCGTCGCGTCATTTGGATCGTTTTTCGCGCTTGTGCGCATTTCATCGTAATTAAGCGAACATCGCGACCGTACGGCCAAACGAACCGACATCCGAGATATTTTTGAACATGTTTTAAGTTCCCTATACTTTAACTTCATTTTAGAGCTTTGAAATGGGGTTAACGGGCCTTAAACGTGTCGAAAATGGGCTGAATGCATGACAGGGACTAAAAGTGTAATTCTGCCAAACTATGGCTAGCGGTGCGCTACACTTTTAGTGTAGCGGTGCGCTAGCCTTGCACAGACCAGATGCAGTGTTTCTTAACAGCCTGTTTGCAGCTGATTAACCACACCCACACATTCCCAATTGTCTAGTCATCTGATAAGAACCAATTTCTAGCCACCATAAGGTTCCGACAAGTGTACGGGTTGGATTCATGGCACGTTTTCCATGAAACGATCCTAACGGTTCGGGTATTCCTATAAATACCCAACCCACTTAACCTTATTTCTCACAAGAATCTGGATTTGAGAGCTCTAAGTTGAAACCATTGTTTCATACCTGAGTTCTTGGATCGAGATTAGCATTCGGGGACCCTTCGTAAGTATTCTTTCGTTCTTTTCCTTATTTTACTGCTTTTCGAGTCAGAAAGTCAAACTTTGTTTGACTTTCAGCGTTGACCAGTAATGGTCAATGCGAAGTTCGTTTGAACTTCGCAACGTGATTGTAATCACGATGGTCATAGTCCCTTGGGACTATGCCTACTGATTACCACGTTGTCTAGGGTCGTAGGGTAAGCGATCTGATAAATCGCTTATACCTCGAACCCGACCCAGTTTGGTCGATCATTAGGATCCGACCAAATACATTAGGTGACCATAGTAGGTAGGGGATAACCTTCCGAGGTTATACCTTATGGTCGCTTCGCTAAGTAGTTGTATGATAGGTAGTTTATATGCCTTAGGTAAATTACCAAAATACCCTTTTCATGTATAATTGGTAATTAAGCATATGTAACCTAAACTTTTGTCACATAACTGATTATGTAACATGTTTAGGCATATAACACTTGTCATAGGACTAGTTAGGCGGTCCGAACGCGTTTCACGCGAACGACGCGTTAAAGTAGCACAAGCTACCTAAACGGGTCGTAATGGGTCAAAAACACTTAGGTTAAGTTTCATTTAGTATGTAGGCTTTGTTAAACCAAATGACACGAGTCTCTACACTCGTTTGGTTTACAAACCCTAATGCTACCCAATCTTCCGATCTAGGTCCGGTTTATTAACATAGTTACCTATACTAGGTGCTGTTTGATATCCGCGATCTCTAGCATTGTTTAGTTGTTACTCAAGGACTACTGAGCAATCTCAAGTGAGTACATAGACCCCTCTTTTACTGTTTTCCAAACTGTTTTGGGGTGAAACACATGTGCCTACTTGTTACTTTCATGCTTTCCTGTTTTGACATCATATAACTGCTATGTTCATTAGTACATTATAGTACATGATTTCATTACATTTCATGCTATGTATTGCCATTGTGTGCATTACTTAGTACATCATTTTACATGACATTTGACATAGACATTCTGACATAGACATTTTAACATGATTGACATTTGATCATGTATTTCCCACAAAACATAACTTTGATTTAAACCAAGTTTTACTTCAATACTTTGTTTTTGTGCATATGGTTTAGTTGAGACATTTCACTTGCCATACATGGATATTTGACATAGACATTTGCCATGGATATTTGACATAGACATTTGACATGGATATTTGACATAGACATTTGACATGGATATTTGACATAGACATTTGACATGGATATTTGACATAGACATTTTGACATGATTTACATCTTGACATGAATACTTTGACATATTATTCAATACATTTGACAATTGATTTAAACATAGACATTTTACATTGTTTGGTTTGGTTTGGTTAAGTGATTAAGTAACGATGCGTGTGTAATATGATACAAGCATGGTGGATACGCCGCTGGTACTTCCTATATATAAGTGTTTGTATGGTATTACATATTGTAGCGTTATTTGAATCATTTCAGTTTGAGACATAGAACATTTTATACAAGTAACATACTTTTCACAAGACATTGATTTATAAACAACTTATCTTATGCAAACATATTTTACTTGGTTATTCATTTAACCTTACATTTATTTATACTTATCATCTGATCTTATCGATTTTCAAATGATTTACAAAACAAAGCAAATAACAAGGTTCATGACTAAACATTTTCTCAAACATAAGTCATGAAACCTATTTTCACAAAACCTATGTATCTCACAGGCATTTTTATGCTGACGTACCTATTTTCACATGTGTTTTTCAGGAGCTGTTGCATAAGATGATCAAGATACACATAGGCAGACTTGGGCTTTAGTGACAATAAAAGATGCAAGACTAGTTAATTATGTTGTATTTTCTTGTTTGTTAAGACATTGTAACACTTTTAATCAATAAAACGAAACTTCAATTGCCATGGATTTGAAACAATTAATTCTGTTACAACACTCCCCGACATTTCCGCCACGTTTTGTATGTTCTACGTGGTCGGGGTGTGACAACAAGGAGCACCTGCGCTCCTGTAGTGGTTCGAGAGTATCGAGAGCACATTCAGACATGTGCAGTGTCCGAATGCGCGTAAGGTAGAATTTGCTTCAAGCGTGTTTGAGAAGCGAGCTCTTACATGGTGGAACGGAGTGATGCGTGATAGGGGTGCTGAAGTGGCATTAGCACAAACTTGGGAAGAGCTCCGAGCTCTCATGATGAAAGAGTTTTGTCCCCATCACGAGATTCGAGCTTTGGAACGAGAATTCGATGATTTGAAACAAGACGGGGGAGAACACCGTTCTTATACGGATCGATTTGAGGAGCTTAGTTTGTTGTGTCCCACTATGGTTACCCCTCTGGAGAAAGCAATCGAGAGGTATATCGATGGTTTACCCGATTCCATTTAGGATATTATGACTGGTGTTAATCCTACTACTGTTCGTCACGCGATCGAGTTGTCTGCTACCCTGACTGAGTCTCAAGTTAGGAAGGGTAAACTTCCCCGCAAGGGTGATAAAAAGAAGTCAACCGATTTTGATAAGGAAAAGGGTAAGGGTAAGAAGCAGGGTGAGTCTTCTAAGAAGTCGAGGAAGCGAAAGGGTGCTCAGAACTTTGCTGTTACAGCACAGACTGCTCAGAACCCACCGATTCAACCTCCTGCAAAGAAAGCATATGATGGTACCGCACCTCACTGTGCTCGATGTAATGGTCACCATGTTGCCCAGCAGGCCTGTAAACAGTGTGCTACGTGTGGTAGACTTGGGCATTTGGCCAACATTTGTCGTTTTGGTCAAAATCAGGCTGCTCAGGTTCCAGTACAAGTTCAGGGGAATGCTGTGAGATTCCCACCTGGTTCGTGTTTTAATTGCGGGGAAATGGGTCATTTCCGCAACAACTGCCCGAGGTTGGTAAATGCGAATGCGAACCCGAACGCGATGGTGAATGTGAATCCTGCTCGGGGACGAGCATTCAATCTGAACGCGAACGAGGTGAGGGCAGACAACGAGGTTGTTAACGGTACGTTCCTTGTTAACAATCAACTTGCATCTGTTCTTTTCGATTCTGGTGCCGATAGGAGTTTTGTTTCGTTATCCTTTGAGCCTTTACTTGCGATACATAGAACTAAACTAAGGAAACCCTTATCTGTTGAAGTTGCTACTGGTAAACCTCTTGTTCTCGATTCCGTTCTTCATGCTTGTCAATTGAACCTCGATAACCATCTTTTTCCTATTGATCTCGTACCGATGCAACTTGGGAGTTTTGACATTATCGTGGGGATGGATTGGTTAACCAAACATCATGCCGAGGTTATTTGTTTCGATAAGTGTAACACCTGTGCCTCCACGGCCATCAAAAAAATACTGTATCAATGAAATATTGTATTTCATACTTGGGACATGTACAAATATGTGTATCCTTTGCACATTATCAATTCTTGTTCGATTTCAAGCTTTAAATCGCTTTCTAGAAGGTTATACGCGCACTGATGCGTAAATATAACCCGTTTAATGCAACGAACGCTCCGGAATAGTGAAATAGGCTTGACATACCTTAAACAACCTTTACATAACTTGACAAACTGCGAAAGTATGTCAAATTTTAGCTGTAACGAAAGTATGCCAATTTTAGCTGTAACGAACATTCCAGAACATGACCATAAGTTAAACACACCTTAAATATCCTTTACATAGCTTAGAAATAGGCTTTGAGGGGTTCGGTATGCTAAAATAAACTTTTGGGGTCATTCCGGGACTAAAAGCGTCAAAAAAAGTGCACAAGTTTGCATTTTCTCGCATAACTTACGTTCTGAATACATCCGGACATCCAAAAATTTATGTAAGCACTAAAATATTTTATTTTAGTGTTTGGCATAAGAAAAATTCTTTCGTCACCCCATTTGGATCATTTTTCGCGCTTATGCGCATTCCGTCGTAATTAACCGAACAACGTAACCGTACGGCTAAACGAACTGACACCCGAGATATTTTTGAACACATTTTAAGTTCCCTATACTTTAACTTCATTTTAGAGCTTTGAAATGGGGTTAACGGGGCTTAAACGAGTCAAAAAAACGCATCGAAAACCAAGTTTTGAGGTTGCAGGGACTTAAACTGTAAATCTGCCAAACTAGGTCCGTAAACAGGGGCCAGATGCAGCAAAACATTTTTTTCAGCTTTTAACAGCCCTTAACACTCTCCAAAGGCCAAGTTCCAAGTGTCAAACTCTTATGGTGGATGGAAAATGAGTTACCACAACTTTCCAACAAGTGTACGGCTTAGATCGTGCCCCCTTTTCCAAGAAATGATCCTAACGGTGAACCGAAAACTATAAATACCCACCTCCACCCTTCACTTTCCCTAACAAGAATCTGATCTTATGTGCTCTAAGTTGAAACCTTTGTTTCATACCTGAGCTATTTTGATCTAGATTAGCATTCGAGGACCCTTCGTAAGTGTTCCTTCGTTCTTTTATTGCTTTTCGAGTCTGAAAGTCAAACTTTGTTTGACTTTCTGCATTGACCATTTTATGGTCAATGCGAAGTTCGTTTGAACTTCGCAACGTGATTGTAATCACGATGGTTATAGTCCCTTGTGACTATGCCTACTGATTACCACGTTGTCTAGGGTCGTAAGGGTAAGCGATCTAATAAATCGCTTATACCTTCGAACCCGACCCATTTGGTCGATCATTAGGATCCGACCAAACACATTAGGTGACCATAGTATATAGGGAATAACCTTCCGAGGTTATACCTTATGGTCGCTTCGTTTAAGTAGTTGTATGATAGGTAGTTTATATGCCTTAGGTAAATTACCAAAATACCCCTTTAATGCCAAAATTCGTTTTAAACGTATGTAACATAACTTTTGACATCTAAACTGATTTGACAACCATATTAGACATGTTAAGGCATATTTTACTTGTCATAGGACTAGTTAGGCATTCCGAACGCGTTTTACGCGATAAAGTAGCATAATCTATATAAACGGGTCGTAATGGGTCACAAAAACTTAGGTTAAGTTTCGTTTTAGTATGTGGGCTTTGTTAAATCATATTACACGAGTCTCCATACTCGTTTGGTTTAAGAACCCTCATTCTATCCGATCCTCCGATATTAGGTCCGATTTATTAACATAGTTACCTATATTAGGTGCCGTTTGATTCCGTGATCTCTAGCATTGCTTGGTGGTTATCTTAGGACTTCTGAGCAATCTCAAGTGAGTACATAGACCCCTCTTTTATTGTTTTCCAAACATTTTGGGGTGGAACACATGTGCCTACTTGTTACTTTCGTGCTTTCCATGTTTTCACATCATATACTTGCTATGTTCATTAGTACATTTATAGTACATGATTTCATTGTCTTACATTACATTTTATGCTATGCAAGTCCATTTAGTTCATACTTAGTACATCGTTTCACATCACATGCTATGTATGTTCATTTGTTGCATACTTAGTACAGTTGTTTTCATCACATGCTTACATTTTGATATGATATTTGGATTCTTTTTATGGATCAATATACATTCATTAACACCGATCACGCCATTCGTTAGTAGGTAGTGGTACCATAGGAATTGACAACTCCCGTTCCGGACATCCTGGGTAGGTGGGGATGAAAGGAATGACAAATTTCGATATACATTTACAACAAGATAGACCATTAATTTGTTTAAGGGTTTATCGCCATAGTCTCAAGGCTTGGATGTATTGATGTGTGTAAAATGCAACATATAAATTACATCAAATGAGGCATAAAACTAACCCTTTTTTAGTACTAATATTGGAAAAAGAGTGTTTTTGTCTTCCTTTTGTATTTTCAGGATTAAATGAGCTCAAAAACGCAAAAGAAGCAAAAAGACAGCTAAATCCAACATAAATACAAGAAAAGGAACATTAGTGGATTGCCCGAACCCTCAACGGCACCTTCCAAAGCAAAATAGAGAAAACAGAAGGCTGAACACGCCCCGTGCTCAGCCAGCACGGGGCCGTGCCCAAGAAGCAGCAGAAAAGACAAACCTATAGAAGCTTCTATTGCCCACCACGGGCCGTGCTCAGCGGACACGGGGGCGTGCCGAAAGTACTGCAGGCGCATTAATTGTAATTGCGAATTACAATTAATGAAGAGAGAGAGTGTCAGACGGGCACGGGGCCGTGCCCAGGCCTCTGTTCAGCCTATAAATAGGAGTGCTTGGTTTCATTGCAACTCATCCCTTGGCACACCACCTCTCTCACACTTCATCCACCACCCACCACCATCACAACACCATCATCCACCACCATCATCCATTGTCCATCATAGAGTGTGTGAGTCGTCTCGGGATCCAAGATTGATCGTAAGAGTTCTTGACAATCAAGGCCATGTTTGCCTAAGTTTCTTACATCACTTGGTGAAGACAAAGTGTCTAGTATAATACTTTTTATTTCTAATCTTTTGCACTTTTTATTTGGTTTTGTATTAATGACTTTAATAACTAGTTACTTATGTTGAAGGTGATCTTTCCTTATCGTTTGTCCGTGGTGTCTTGGCATTATTTTACTGTCTATATAAAATAAAGGATTTTCACCAGTCATATCTCCACGGTCTATATGGAGGTATGTTGGCTACCTGGTAGGGGGTTAAGGGAACGGTTTGGTAAAGGTCTTGCCATTGTTCAGCGTTTAGAGGTCCTGCAATGGACCTGGGTCAAATTTAGTAGGACCTCCTTCAATACTTCACGGTATTGGATGGCGGGGGTCCAAACTCTTTGATCCCCTCATAAGTTAACTACTATTAATACTATAACCCGGCTATTTAGGACTGTATCCCTGCTGACTCAGACTACTTAGTCGAGGGTAACGTCACCGCCAAAAGCGGGGCCTACAACAATACTGCATTAATAACTTAATTCATTATCTTCCAATAATCCACCCCTTTAGGATTGTATCCCTGCTGACTCAAACTACTGGGGTGAGGGTAACGTCACCTTCAAAAGAGGGGCCTACTACAATAACTAAGATAATCTCTTAATTATGTGCAAAAGTGCGGAAATAATCAAAGGTTATACTAGATACGAGTCGGAACCAAGTGATTCATCTTGTCTATCTGTTTTTATTTTATTTTTATTTTCAGCATTTTAGTTAGTTTTTATTTTTCTTAGTTTAAAACATTTTTCTAAACTTTTATTTTGGTTAGACGTTGAGGATAAACCGGTATTAAAAGCTCTTGTGTCCTTGGACGACCTCGGTATCTTACCAACGCTATACTACACTCAACGATGGGTGCACTTGCCCATATGTGTGTTTAGTGTTAGTGAAATATCGTGTTTTATAAATTTAAAACTTGGCTAAAATAAGTGTTAAAAAAGGGCTTAAAATATACACCTAAAATATACGACACTTTATCGCACATCAAGTTTTTGGCGCCGTTGCCGGGGACACAAGGATTTTAAGAAAGTTAGGAATCAACGGCCTAATCATCTTTTATTTTTCTTTTTTATTTTTTTTAGGATTTTCTTAGTTTTTCAGCTTCTGCAGAGCTCAGCACGGGCCGTGCCCGCTGAACACGCCCACGTGCTCAATCATTGGAACTGGCAATCCTGTTTTACATCAGACAGTAAGCTGAACACGGGGCCGTGTCCACTCAACACGCCCCCGTGCCCAAGTTTCAGTTACTGAAAACAGAACCGTTAGATCCCGACGGTTGGTAATTTCTGACATAAACATGAGTGATAGTAATTATTTTTACTTTCGGCACTCTTATGGTACGTGGTGTCAATTATGTGGTGGCGAACATGAAGAAGTAAAATGCTACTTCCTAAATTATAGGCCCCACTACATGGACCCACGATCTTTTCACAACCTTAAGAGGGGCGAAAGTAAAAATAAGCACTATTTCTCCCTCGAATGCGCCCAGCCAGATATTCTAGGGGAAATGTTCCTTAGCGAATTATTTCAACTAGAAGAGCTAATTCTGAAATGGATAGAAGAGCTTAGGAAGGATTTTATTAATCCGCCCCAAGACGATACCCATGAAGAAATGTTGGAACCGCATTCCGACAACCTCGTTGCTCCCGAAAATACCTTCGTACCTAGCAAAGACTTGGACGATAGTCGTCCCTGTGTCGATTGTGCCGTGAAGGACTCTCCATCGACTTCGTTCGGTGCATACATAGACCTGAGCGATTCGGCATATACCTTCTTTAACAAGAGCCCGGAAAAGGGTTGGACTTGTCCACCTAGAATGAAAATAGGAATTACCCTCACCGACAACCTCTTGCGTTCTCGCCTTAGTCTAGGACAATTAAGGTATATTAGGCACTTTGGGGTTGTTCCAACCAGTAAGGAACCACCCGATATCGGGGAGATCCTTGAATTAGCAAAACTCCACAAAACAGCCTCCAGACACGGGGCCGTGTCCAGGTCAGCACGCCCCCGTGCTCACTAAAAAGATTCTCTGCTGATTTGGTCAGAATACGGACAAAATGTGTCAGGATTTTCTCTGAACACGGGGCCGTGTCCAGTCAACACGGGGCCGTGCCCACGGCGCTGTCGTTTTCTTTAAATGCAGCCTGATTCCTGCTCATTTTGACCACTTCAATTGACAGAGATCTTTGGAATTTTCACTCATACCATCCTAGGTAAGTGTCAAAAGAAGGTTCCAGGGGACCCTCTTGTCCTTTCCACTTTTATTCATTTCCTCCTCTTTCAAAATTTTTCAAAAGTTCCTCCATGGAAGCTTGGAAATCCTTTGATTCCAATCCTCTATGTGAAGTTTGTAAGATTATTTGCTAAAGATTCTGGGCTAAAGTTAGTTGAATAACTTTGCTTTAAATTATCCGAGCTTAAAACCCAGATAAAAATCATAAAAATAATTTAAAACTCCAAGAGTCTTTAGCCAAAAATCCTGCAGACAAATGGACACGGGGCCATGCTCAACGAGCACGGGGCCGTGTCCAGGGGCTCTGTTTTGTAAAAATTTAGTTTCCTTCGGTTTTCTTCACAGAAAATGGCAAGCAGAACAAGCGGATCATCTTCAAGGAATAACCGACAAGGGAGGAGATCTTCAACAGCAGAAGATTCTCTTGTAAACTATGTTTACGCTCTAAGGGAGGCTATTGATGAAATGACGGGAGTGGAAGAAGCATTGGTCGACCGTATCAACCATCTTACCGTGGGGCTGGAGGGCTGTCTCCATGAAGTAAACCTCTTGCACCAGAGGTTGAACCTTCTCGCTTCCCCGCCTTTGGTACCCATAATAACCCAAAGGGCGTGGAACGTGGTGCCCGAAGTTGTCATTCCAGCTGAATGGTACGCCATGCACCAAGAGGTTCCTCGAAGAGTGGTGCAAGGAGTCCCGGTGAATGTTCCCCCTCAACCACCAACAGCAGAAGAAAACGAAGCCGCATTCTTCCTCCCTAGGGAGATCGAAGAATGGCTTTAAACAAAGTTTAGGAAGGAACTCGTTCGGCTAAAAGTCCTACTCTATCGGGAAATCATTCTCGAAATTTTCCTATATTGGTAGAACTCCTTATGATAACCTCGTGTACTCGCTGACCTATCTAGTTAAGTTTTAATTTTAGTTTAATTTAGGAGTATGTAAGTTCTCTCTATGATGAAATGAAATGATGGTTTTAATGTTTGGATGGTTTGTAATGAATAAAACACACTCATGGTGGTAAAGGATGAAAAGGGGAACGAGAAAAATGATCCCATGCACAAGAACGAGGCAACCCGACAATTTTCTCCCTTTCAGAAGGTTCAACACGGGCCGTGCCCAACCAACACGGCCCCGTGTCGGACCACCTGCAGAAAACGCCCAGTACAGGTAACTGGACACGGGCCGTGTTCACCCAACACGCCCCCGTGTCCAGACTTCTGTTCCTCTTATTTCAATTTTGTTACTGGCACTTGAACACGGGGCCGTGCCCGGATAACACGGGGCCGTGTTCAGTGCCCAGTAACACAAATTTTCGCTTTTTAAACACTATTTTACACATCTAATCAACCTAAAAATTTATTTTTGGGACACATTGAGGACAATGTGTAATTTAAGTGTGGGGGGGATGCTAAAACCTTGAATTTTGCAAGTCCTAAATACAAGCCTTACACAAAACTCTATTGGAACTGCTAATCACCCCAAATTTTTTAAAAAATTTCAATTTTATTTTTTTTACTTGTCTAGGTTTAACTCGGGAAATTCAAGCTCTCAAAAAGGTTATATTTTTACAAATTTACAACCGATAGCGTAGTGATAAAAAGAACCAACATAAGAAAATTATGAAAAGGCATGACAAACTTATTTAAAATTTGATTATATATACTTGATCACATAAAAACCCATTCCCACAAAAGTGAGTTTTGAGCCTTTATTGAGCACACAATTTCATATCATTTGACTAAATGCTCATTTTTCGTTTCTTGTGTGAATAGCCGCTTGGTTCTTACGACTCTAGAACTTGCCATGACAATACATTCCCGGTCCTTATCAACTTAAACCCGAGTAAGTAAATGATAGAGGCATTAGGACTAACCCTTTTTCATTTCTACACCATTATTTTTCTTTTTCTTTTACCACCGACCCAAAAAAATCCCCCTAGTTAGCCCCTTTGAGCCTAAACCTTTTCGTTTCATCACCCAAAACAAAAACCCTTTCACCCACCAAAACCTTTTTCATTTTTAACCCTTTATTTTAGTAACAAGTTCGGTTCTTCGTAAAAAAAAAAAAAAAAAAAAAAAAAATGAATGAAGCAAAAAGAAAATAAACAAACAAAGTAATCAAAAATAACTTTGTTTGAATAAAAGATTCATCAAAAATAAAAAAAAAATAAAAAAAAAAAGTTGCAAAAATACGAAAACCGACACTTGTTACGCTTTTTAGCCCTTTTTCTACTAACCACTAACCCAACCACCTACCTTTAACCCTAGCCAACCCTTAACCCACAAAGTCCTCTTGATATCTACAAATGTATAAAAGTTAAAAAGGAGGAGGATTGATTTCTTGGCAAGCCTATGGTAGGAATAAGTTCCATGCCGCTCTCGAGTGATTCACTAAAAATACACTTTCGGCCGAGTGTGAGTGATTTCCCCGTGAGGTATGTGAACTTGTATATAAATAAAATTTTAAAAAGGCATGTCATGCCCAAATAAGTAATTTCTTTTATGAACAGTTCTAAATAAATCATTACGAATAGGAGTGTAAATAAATAAAAATAAAACCCAAAAAGATCTTGGAAATCCCGACACTCTATGACAAGCCCAAAAACCTTCTCTTCTACCTATTCCATTTGGGAGTGTAAGCCAAATGTTAAAGAGTTTTGCTTGAGGACAAGCAAAAGTTCAAGTGTGGGGGTATTTGATGTGTGTAAAATGCAACATATAAATTACATCAAATGAGGCATAAAACTAACCCTTTTTTAGTACTAATATTGGAAAAAGAGTGTTTTTGTCTTCCTTTTGTATTTTCAGGATTAAATGAGCTCAAAAACGCAAAAGAAGCAAAAAGACAGCTAAATCCAACATAAATACAAGAAAAGGAACATTAGTGGATTGCCCGAACCCTCAACGGCACCTTCCAAAGCAAAATAGAGAAAACAGAAGGCTGAACACGCCCCGTGCTCAGCCAGCACGGGGCCGTGCCCAAGAAGCAGCAGAAAAGACAAACCTATAGAAGCTTCTATTGCCCACCACGGGCCGTGCTCAGCGGACACGGGGGCGTGCCGAAAGTACTGCAGGCGCATTAATTGTAATTGCGAATTACAATTAATGAAGAGAGAGAGTGTCAGACGGGCACGGGGCCGTGCCCAGGCCTCTGTTCAGCCTATAAATAGGAGTGCTTGGTTTCATTGCAACTCATCCCTTGGCACACCACCTCTCTCACACTTCATCCACCACCCACCACCATCACAACACCATCATCCACCACCATCATCCATTGTCCATCATAGAGTGTGTGAGTCGTCTCGGGATCCAAGATTGATCGTAAGAGTTCTTGACAATCAAGGCCATGTTTGCCTAAGTCTCTTACATCACTTGGTGAAGACAAAGTGTCTAGTATAATACTTTTTATTTCTAATCTTTTGCACTTTTTATTTGGTTTTGTATTAATGACTTTAATAACTAGTTACTTATGTTGAAGGTGATCTTTCCTTATCGTTTTTCCGTGGTGTCTTGGCATTATTTTACTGTCTATATAAAATAAAGGATTTTCACCAGTCATATCTCCACGGTCTATATGGAGGTATGTTGGCTACCTGGTAGGGGGTTAAGGGAACGGTTTGGTAAAGGTCTTGCCATTGTTCAGCGTTTAGAGGTCCTGCAATGGACCTGGGTCAAATTTAGTAGGACCTCCTTCAATACTTCACGGTATTGGATGGCGGGGGTCCAAACTCTTTGATCCCCTCATAAGTTAACTACTATTAATACTATAACCCGGCTATTTAGGACTGTATCCCTGCTGACTCAGACTACTTAGTCGAGGGTAACGTCACCGCCAAAAGCGGGGCCTACCACAATACTGCATTAATAACTTAATTCATTATCTTCCAATACTCCACCCCTTTAGGATTGTATCCCTACTGACTCAAACTACTGGGGTGAGGGTAACGTCACCTTCAAAAGAGGGGCCTACTACAATAACTAAGATAATCTCTTAATTATGTGCAAAAGTGCGGAAATAATCAAAGGTTATACTAGATACGAGTCGGAACCAAGTGATTCATCTTGTCTATCTGTTTTTATTTTATTTTTATTTTCAGCATTTTAGTTAGTTTTTATTTTTCTTAGTTTAAAACATTTTTCTAAACTTTTATTTTGGTTAGACGTTGAGGATAAACCGGTATTAAAAGCTCTTGTGTCCTTGGACGACCTCGGTATCTTACCAACGCTATACTACACTCAACGATGGGTGCACTTGCCCATATGTGTGTTTAGTGTTAGTGAAATATCGTGTTTTATAAATTTAAAACTTGGCTAAAATAAGTGTTAAAAAAGGGCTTAAAATATACACCTAAAATATACGACACTTTATCGCACATCATGTATGCATTCTCACAATACCGCATAGATATTTGTATCAGTATAGCATGCATTTCCACAAAACATAGCTTTGATTTAAACCGTGTTTTACTTCAATACTTTGTTTTTGTGCATATGGTTTAGTTGATATATTTCACTAGTCATACATATCATTTTGATTACACATTACATGATTTACATTTGACACATAAACCTTATTGACATTGGTTACACATTACATGATTTACATCTGACACATAAACATTATTGACATTGGTTACACATTACATGATTTACATTTGACACATAAACATTATTGACATTGGATATACATTACATGATTTACATATTGACATAAACATTTTGACATATTATTCAATATGTTTGGCAATTGTTTTAAACATAGACATCTTACATTGGTGGTTTGTTTGGGTAAGTGATTTGAGTAACGAGGCGTGTGTAATATGATACAAGCATGGTGGATACGCCGCTGGTACTTCCTATATATAAGTGATTGTATGGTATTACATATCATAACGTTATTTGAATCATTTCAATTTGGACATATAAAATCTTATACAAATAACATACTTTTCACAATACATTGTTTTACAAACAACTTAAATTATACAAACTCATTTTTATATGGTTATTCATTTAACCATACATTATTCTCTTACTTATACATATCATCTGATCTTATCGTTTTTCAAATGATTTACAAGACAAATCAAATTAAAAGGTTCATGACTAAACATTTTCTTAAACAATAAGTCATGAATCCTATTTTCATAAACCTATGTATCTCACAGGCATTTTTATGCTGACGTACCTATTTTCACATTTGTTTCAGGATATGATGCATAGGATTTGTCAAGATACACTTAGGCGGACTTGGGCCTTAGCGACAATAAAAGATGCAAGACTAGTTACTTATGTTATGTTTCTTTGATTGTCAAGACATTGTAACTACTTTAATAATTAAAACAATATTTCAATTTCCATGTGTTATGAAACAATGATTCTGTTACAACACTCCCCGACGTTTTCCGCCACGTTTTGTTGTCCTACGTGGTCGGGGTGTGACAGAAAAGTTGGTATCAGAGCTAATGGTTATATGGAATTAGGTTATTAGTAATACTTTGACCTAGTCTATAACCTTCCTAGGACCCTAACGCGAGTTTACTTGCGTTTAGTCATAAAACAATACTGTCACCTATCCTTAGGCGACAACCACAACAAGAACATAAATTTCAAAACCACTTTAAAAACTAATCATCTGTTCTAGGATGATTGATTACTAGGTTTTGAACCCTCTATTGTAAGGTTTTGAACCCTCTGTTATATGGTTTTGAACCCCTTCGAATTTTCAAAAATCTCGTCAAAGTTTGGGTCGTATAATGTGAACACGTGCAAACTGGAAGAGTGAATGCCTGTACCCTGAGTTTTCTGTCGAAGGCTAGAGTGTCCGTACAAATCAGTAGTATCGGACCAGTCACTCTTACCTGGGAACTCTTGGGGTGAGTGTTCACTTATAGGCGAGCATGTCTTCAATGATACATTAATATGATCCGTTCACTTTGATTAGTCACCATCTCATTTGTTTGCCTTAGGTAACAAACAAATGATCGCAAATTCTTATGCATTGCCATTCTGTATTGTTTATCCGATGATGTTTCACTTGTTTCTTCCTATGTCTTTCATTTTCTTCTAGAATGTCTCTCCATTACGATGACGCCCAGATATCCGAGCAGACTGCCAAATTTGCCCAGCGAATAGGCGAAGTAGTCCTGAAGACTGTCGAATTAGCTACTGCCATGTATCGTCTCCAGAATGAAGCCACTCAAGAATCACCAAAGGAGACGGAAGCCAAGCCTTCACCAAAACCAACGAAACATAAAGCTTCAAAGAATCCCGCAGCGGTTGCACCAAAACAGGCAAGACCTAGCCAAGTGACGGCACCACCAGCCAAGAAACCAATCAAGGAATCAAAGACCATGGATGAACGATCCCCTAAGAAGTCAAAAAAGCGAAAGGCTTCTCAGAACTTCGCCATGGTCGCTCAAAATGGTAAAGCCGTCCCCAACCAACCAGCTCAACCCCCTGCTAGGAAGCCATACAACGGAACTGCACCCTTGTGCAACCAATG
Organism: Helianthus tuberosus; assembly: GCA_030545235.1. Classification (NCBI taxonomy): domain Eukaryota; kingdom Viridiplantae; phylum Streptophyta; class Magnoliopsida; order Asterales; family Asteraceae; genus Helianthus; species Helianthus tuberosus. Next base: position 32,763 of record JARYGA010046134.1, read on the forward strand.
TAGCCTTCATCATCAGGCTAGCGTGAAGTGCCGCAAATGCCAAATTTGTGGACTTATAGGTCATACAGCAAGGGTTTGCCCAACTACAGCAGTACCAAATCAAACAAGAACCGTCTGGGTGGCAACACCACCTGTTAAGAAGCAATACAAGGGAACAACACCAATATGCGACAAATGTAATGCACACCACTTAGCTCACCTACAGTGTCGTTTGTGTGCATCATGTGGCCGACTCAGTCACCTGGCAAATGCTTGTCGATTTACCCCAAACCAAAGTGGTCCAAACCAACCACAAGCCAATCCTGCTCAAGCTCGCTTTCCGCCTGGATCGTGCTACAACTGTGGCGAGACAAGCCATTTCAGGAACAAATGCCCAAAGCTTGCTAATGCAAATCCAACCCTTGGATGAGCATTCGGCTGAACAAAGGATGTTGTTGTCTTATGCCTTGGTTTCTTTTGTTTTCGTGTATTGTGAAACAATATGTCTCGTTCATAAATAAAAGTTGTTGTTCGCAATTCTGATATACAAGTATAATCACATGTGTTTATGGCATTTCCCTATAATACCTGTATTAAGGAACTATGTTCCTTACAAACTACTCTTGTGATTCTCTCTTTCAAATGATCGCTCATGATTCCCTCGAAAATTTTAAGTACTCGTTTCACTCTAAGAAACAAAGTACAGAAAATAAAGTGACATTATGAGTAATCATGCTTCTGCACATCAGTACCTTTGAATCCTTGGTTAGATAACTAAGGGTATTTTCAAAACTCATACCCATTACGTTTTGATTTTTCAACATACATAATACAAGTATTTCAAAAACAATCTTCATGATCTCAAAACATTTCATATAGTTTGAAAACAATTTTTTTTTTTAAAATACATTGTCTATGTTATTTCAAAAACATTGGCTATGTTTTCAAAAACAACCTTCATAATTTCAAAATGTCTTATATAGCCTGAGAACAATATTAACACAATATATTTTCTTATTAAGTGCATGATTTCAAAAGCATCATTCATGTTTCCCAAAGACCTTATACATAATTCCAGAATTCATCTCGCATAATTTTAAAACACTTTTATAAATATACTTACCTAGTACACCTACTTTATGATTTCAAATGTATTATATATAAGGTTTCAAAAACATTGAACACATTTTTTTAGAACCCCATGCATAGTTTTCCAAAAAATATTTTCCACATACATTGACTTAACTTTCAAATTTCGCTTCATATGTCGCCTTGACATATCTAGCATCTCAACTTCATAAGCATTTTTACTTCATGTTTTGACTTAAGCACATCCAGTGTAACACCTGTGTCACTGCGACCATCAAACAAATTCCAAACCAATGAAATATTGTATTACATACTTGGGATTTGTAAAAATATGTGTATCGTTTGCACATATCAACTCTTGTTCGATTTCAAGCTCTAAATCGCTTTCTGGAAGGTTACACGCGCACTGATGCGTAAATATAACCAGTTTAATGCAACGAACACTTCGGAATAGTGAAATAGGCTTAACATACCTTAAATAACCTTTACATAACTTAGATATAAGTTTTGGAAGGTTTGGTGTGGTGAAATCAAAGTTAAATCGCTTACAGGGACTAAAGTTGACAAACTGCGAAAGTATGCCAATTTGAACTGTAACAGACTTTCCGGAACATGACCATAAGTTAAACATACCATAAATATCCCTTACATAGCTTAGAAATAGGCTTTGAGGTGTTCGGTATGCTAAAATAAACTTTTGTGTCATTCAGGGACTAAAAGTGTCAAAAAGTGCACAAGTTTGCATTTTCGCGCATAACTTACGTTCTGAATACATCCGGACATCCAAAAATTTATGTAAGCATGACTATATTATGCTTTAGTGTTTGGCTTGCCAACAATCCATTCGTCGCGTCATTTGGATCGTTTTTCGCGCTTGTGCGCATTCCGTCGTAATTAAGCGAACATCGCGTTCGTACGACCAAACGAGCCATCATCCGGCATATTTTTGAGCATGTTTTGAGTTCCCTATACTTTAACTTCATTTTAGAGCCTTGAAATGAGGTTAACGGGGTTCAAACGCATCGAAAAAGGCCTTAAACACGTGCAGGGACCATTTCTGCCACTTTTGAAACATTTCTGAAACAGGGGGGTGCTAGCGTAGCGCGACTGCATAATGCCTTTGCCCTAGCGCTACGCGACTGCCTAACCAGACCAGATTAAGTGTATTTAACATCAGATTGCAGCTGTTTAATCCTCAACCACACACTCACACTTGTCTAGTCAGCTGATAAGGATCACATTTAGCCACCATGAGTTTCCGACAAGTGTACGCCTTGGATCATGGCACGTTTTACATGAAACGATCCTAACGGTTCGGGTATTCCTATAAATACCCAACCCATTCCATAGCTAAAATCACTAGAATCTTGATTTGAGAGTTCTAAGTTGAAACCATTGTTTCATACCTGAGTTCTTGGATCGGGATTAGCATTCGGGGACCCTTCGTAAGTATTCTTTCGTTCTTTTCTTTATTTTATTGCTTTTCGAGTCAGAAAGTCAAACTTTGTTTGACTTTCAGCGTTGACCAGCTTATGGTCAATGCGAAGTTCGTTTGAACTTCGCAACGTGATTGTAATCACGATGGTTATAGTCCCTTGGGACTATGCCTATTGATTACCACGTTGTCTAGGGTCGTAAGGGTAAGCGATCTGATAAATCGCTTATACCTTCGAACCCGACCCTTTTGGTCGATCATTAGGATCCGACCAAATACATTAGGTGACCATAGTAGGTAGGGAATAACCTTCCGAGGTTATACCTTATGGTCACGACGTTTAAGTAGTTGTATGATAGGTAGTTATATGCCTTAGGTAAATTACCAAAATACCCTTTTCATGTCTAATTGGTAATTAAGCATATGTAACCTAAACCTTTGTCACATAACTGATTATGTAACATGTTTAGGCATATAACACTTGTCATAGGGCTAGTTAGGCGGTCCGAACGCGTTTCACGCGAACGACGCGTTAAAGTAGCATAAGCTACCTAAACGGGTCGTAATGGGTCGTAAACAATTAAGTTAGGTTTCAATTAGTATGTAGGCTTTGTTAAACCAAATGACACGAGTCTCTACACTCGTTTGGTTTACGAACCCTCATGCTACCCGATCTTCCGATTTAGGTCCGGTTTATTAACATAGTTACCTATATTAGGTGCCGTTTGATTTCCGTGATCTCTAGCATTGCTTGGTGGTTATCCTAGGACTTCTGAGCAATCTCAAGTGAGTACATAGACCCCTCTTTTACTGTTTTCCAAACTGTTTTGGGGTGAAACACATGTGCCTACTTGTTACATTCATACTTTCCCGTTTTCACATCATATACCTGCTATGTTCGTTACTACATTATAGTACATGATTTCATTACATTTTATGCTATGTATGTCCATTGTGTGCATACTTAGTACATCGTTTTACATTACATTTTTGAACCGTTTATAACAATTTGACTATGTGAACCGTTGTAAACATTTGACTATGTGAACCGTTTATATCTGTGAACCGTTTGTATCTGTGAACCGTGTGAACCGTATTTAACCATACATAAACATTTCTACAATTGTTAAACATTACTTTGGTGGTTTGGTTTGATTAAGTGATTAAGTAACGATGCGTGTGTAATATGATACAAGCATGGTGGATACGCCGCTGGTACTTCCTATATATAAGTGTTTGTATGGTATTACATATTGTAGCGTTATTTAAATCATTTCAGTTTGAGACATATAACAGTTTATACAAATAACATACTTTTTACAATACATTGTTTTATAAGCAACTTATCTTATACAAACTCATTTTACAATGGTTATTCATTTAACCATACATTATTCTCTTATTTATACATATCATCTGATCTTATCGTTTTTCAAATGATTTACAAAGACAAAGCAAATTACAAGGTTCATGACTAAACATTTTCTCAAACATAAGTCATGAAACCTATTTTCACAAAACCTATGTATCTCACAGGCATTTTTATGCTGACGTACCTATTTTCACATGTGTTTTTCAGGAGCTGTTGCATAAGATGATCAAGATACACATAGGCAGACTTGGGCTTTAGTGACAATAAAAGATGCAAGACTAGTTAATTATGTTGTATTTCTTTGTTTGTTAAGACATTGTAACACCTTTAATCAATAAAACAAAACTTCATTTGCCATGGATTTGAGACAATTAATTCTGTTACAACACTCCCCGATGTTTCCGCCACGTTTTGTATGTTCTACGTGGTCGGGGTGTGACAGAAAAGATGGTATCAGAGCCAATGGTTACAGGGAATTAGGTTATTAGTAATGCTTTGACCTAGTCTATAACCTTTCTAGGACCCTAACGCGAGTTTACTTGCGTTTAGTCATAAAACAATACCGTCTCCTATCCTTAGGCGACTATCACAACAAGAACATAAATTTCAAAACCGCTTTGAAAACTAATCATCTGTTCTAGGATGATTTATTACAAGGTTTTGAACCCTCTATTGTAAGGTTTTGAACCCTCTGTTATATGGTTTTGAACCCCTTTGAATTTTCAAAATCTCGTCAAGGTTTTGGGTTTTAAATAATGTGAACACGTGCAAACTGGAAGGGTGAATGCCTGTATCCTGGGTTTTCTGTCTAGGCAAGCACTTCATATACATCTCATCAGACGCGAGACCAGTTGTGCTTACCTGGGAATTCTTGGGATGAGTGTTCACTTATAGGCGAGCATGTCTTCGCGATAAATTATATTGACCCGCTTACTTTGATTAGTCACTCTCTCATTTGTTTGCCTTTGGTAACAAACAAATGGTCATAATCTACATACCTTATCATTTTCTTTTGACTATCTTTCGCTTGTTTCCTCCTATGCCTTTCGTTATCTTCAAGATGCTTCTTTATCGCAACAACAATGTCCGAACCAGGTGCTGCAATTACCCAGCGAATAGGCGTCGTACTCCAGAGGACCGTTGACTTAGCTATCACCATGACTCGCTTCAGGGATGAAGCTGTATAAGGGAACTGCTCCTTGGTGCAATCAAGGCCATCGTCATTATTCAAATCAAATACCTTGTTTCAAATGTACCCACGGTGGACGATGGAGACATTTGGTTAACATGTGCCGCTTTGCAATCCAAAGCAAAGCTGTTACAAATCCTGTTGCTGCTCAACCTTCAAACTCTGCTTCATATTTCGCTTGGCATATCTGGCGCCTCAACCTCATGAACTTTCTACTTTGTGTATCGACGTAAGCACGCCTAGTGCAAGGTGTCGGAACACTCTCGTTACACAAACTCCAAAATCCATGTAGGATCTTTCTATCCTCATAATTAGATCCTTGTGGATGGGTATCATTCATCGGAGTCCTTAATTGAATTCTTTGTATGATTCAATACGTACATCACAATTCAATAGGGACAAAGCTGAATTTCTTTTAAGATTATTCTATCTTCATAGATAGATTCTTGAAATGATTAAAGTGCCAAAATGAAATCCACGAATTGGATTCCTGGTGTGCTTTAAGTATCCGCGTCCAAAGATAACAAATTAATAATCAAGTTAAACAATTATGTGATTATGTGCTTATGAACATTACAAGACAAACGGTGCGAACTATGCAAGGAATTACGTAATTATGGATGCATACATAATTATGGAATTTAGTGCACAGAAACCACAGTGAGCTTTGTAATGTGCCTAGAAGTTAACTCCATTCATTTCCGTTTCTGAGGAAACACCCGTAGAAAATGACTCCGTTTGTTCATTTTCGTTTCTGAAGATTTTCCGTTAAGGAAATGAATATCCGTTTGTCCATCCTTTTCATTTCCGTTTCTGAGGAAACAACCGTAGAAAATGACTCCGTTTGTTCATTTTCGTTTCTGAAGATTTTCCGTTAAGGAAATGAATATCCGTTTTTCCATCCTTTTCATTTCCGTTTCTGAGGAAGCAACCGTAGAAAATGACTCCGTTTGTTCATTTTCGTTTCTGAAGATTTTTCGTTAAGGAAATGAATATCCGTTTGTCTATCCTTTTCATTTCCGTTTCTGAGGAAGCAACCGTAGAAAATGACTCCGTTTGTTCATTTTCGTTTCTGAAGATTTTCCGTTAAGGAAATGAATATCCGTTTGTCCATCCTTTTCATTTCCGTTTCTGAGGAAGCAACCGTAGAAAATGACTCCGTTTGATCATTTTCGTTTCTGAAGATTTTCCGTTAAGGAAATGAATATCCGTTTGTCTATCCTTTTCATTTCCGTTTCTGAGGAAGCACCCGTTGAAAATGACTCCGTAAGTTCATTTTACGTTTCTGAAGATTTCCTGTTGAGGAAATGAATCCCCGTTTGTTTATTCCTTCATTTCCGCTTCTGAAGAATACTCGTTGAGGAAAATGACTCCGTCTGATCATTTTCGTTCTGAAGAATGTCAGCTAAGGAAATGACAGGATTATGCCTTACTTATCTCTGGTGGTTAATTGACACAAAGTCACAAATAGACTCCTACGAATAAATTTCGGGACGAAATTTCCTAAAGTAGGGGAGACTGTAACACCTGTGTCACTGCGACCATCAAAAAAATTCCAAACCAATGAAATATTGTATTTCATACTTGGGATTTGTAAAAATATGTGTATCGTTTGCACATATCAACTCTTGTTCGATTTCAAGCTCTAAATCGCTTTCTGGAAGGTTACACGCGCACTGATGCGTAAATATAACCAGTTTAATGCAACGAACACTCCGGAATAGTGAAATAGGCTTAACATACCTTAAATAACCTTTACATAACTTAGATATAAGTTTTGGAAGGTTTGGTGTGGTGAAATCAAAGTTAAATCGCTTACAGGGACTAAAGTTGACAAACTGCGAAAGTATGCCAATTTGAACTGTAACAGACTTTCCGGAACATGACCATAAGTTAAACATACCATAAATATCCCATACATAGCTTAGAAATAGGCTTTGAGGTGTTCGGTATGCTAAAATAAACTTTTGTGTCATTCAGGGACTAAAAGTGTCAAAAGGTGCACAAGTTTGCATTTTCGCGCATAACTTACGTTCTGAATACATTCGGACATCCAAAAATTTATGTAAGCATGACTATATTATGCTTTAGTGTTTGGCTTGCCAAAAATCCATTCGTCGCGTCATTTGGATCGTTTTTCGCGCTTGTGCGCATTCCGTCGTAATTAAGCGAACATCGCGTTCGTACGACCAAACGAGCCATCATCCGGCATATTTTTGAGCATGTTTTGAGTTCCCTATACTTTAACTTCATTTTAGAGCCTTGAAATGAGGTTAACGGGGTTCAAACGCATCGAAAAAGGCCTTAAACACGTGCAGGGACCATTTCTGCCACTTTTGAAACATTTCTGAAACAGGGGGTGCTAGCGTAGCGCGACTGCATAATACCTTTGCACTAGCGCTACGCGACTGCCTAACCAGACCAGATTAAGTGTATTTAACATCAGATTGCAGCTGTTTAATCCTCAACCACACACTCACACTTGTCTAGTCAGCTGATAAGGATCACATTTAGCCACCATGAGTTTCCGACAAGTGTACGCCTTGGATCATGGCACGTTTTACATGAAACGATCCTAACGGTTCGGGTATTCCTATAAATACCCAACCCATTCCATAGCTAAAATCACTAGAATCTTGATTTGAGAGCTCTAAGTTGAAACCAATGTTTCATACCTGAGTTCTTGGATCGGGATTAGCATTCGGGGACCCTTCGTAAGTATTCTTTCGTTCTTTTCTTTATTTTATTGCTTTTCGAGTCAGAAAGTCAAACTTTGTTTGACTTTCAGCGTTGACCAGCTTATGGTCAATGCGAAGTTCGTTTGAACTTCGCAACGTGATTGTAATCACGATGGTTATAGTCCCTTGGGACTATGCCTACTGATTACCACGTTGTCTAGGGTCGTAAGGGTAAGCGATCTGTTAAATCGCTTATACCTTCGAACCCAACCCTTTTGGTCGATCATTAGGATCCGACCAAATACATTAGGTGACCATAGTAGGTAGGGAATAACCTTCCGAGGTTATACCTTATGGTCACGACGTTTAAGTAGTTGTATGATAGGTAGTTATATGCCTTAGGTAAATTACCAAAATACCCTTTTCATGTCTAATTGGTAATTAAGCATATGTAACCTAAACCTTTGTCACATAACTGATTATGTAACATGTTTAGGCATATAACACTTGTCATAGGGCTAGTTAGGCGGTCCGAACGCGTTTCACGCGAACGACGTGTTAAAGTAGCATAAGCTACCTAAACGGGTCGTAATGGGTCGTAAACAATTAAGTTAGGTTTCAATTAGTATGTAGGCATTGTTAAACCAAATGACACGAGTCTCTACACTCGTTTGGTTTACGAACCCTCATGCTACCCGATCTTCCGATTTAGGTCCGGTTTATTAACATAGTTACCTATATTAGGTGCCGTTTGATTTCCGTGATCTCTAGCATTGCTTGGTGGTTATCCTAGGACTTCTGAGCAATCTCAAGTGAGTACATAGACCCCTCTTTTACTGTTTTCCAAACTGTTTTGGGGTGAAACACATGTGCCTACTTGTTACATTCATGCTTTCCCGTTTTCACATCATATACCTGCTATGTTCGTTAGTACATTATAGTACATGATTTCATTACATTTTATGCTATGTATGTCCATTGTGTGCATACTTAGTACATCGTTTTACATTACATTTTTGAACCGTTTATAACAATTTGACTATGTGAACCATTGTAAACATTTGACTATGTGAACCGTTTGTATCTGTGAACCGTTTGTATCTGTGAACCGTGTGAACCGTATTTAACCATACATAAACATTTCTACAATTGTTAAACATTACTTTGGTGGTTTGGTTTGATTAAGTGATTAAGTAACGATGCGTGTGTAATATGATACAAGCATGGTGGATACGCCGCTGGTACTTCCTATATATAAGTGTTTGTATGGTATTACATATTGTAGCGTTATTTAAATCATTTCAGTTTGAGACATATAACAGTTTATACAAATAACATACTTTTTACAATACATTGTTTTATAAGCAACTTATCTTATACAAACTCATTTTACAATGGTTATTCATTTAACCATACATTATTCTCTTATTTATACATACATCTGATCTTATCGTTTTTCAAATGATTTACAAAGACAAAGCAAATTACAAGGTTCATGACTAAACATTTTCTCAAACATAAGTCATGAAACCTATTTTCACAAAACCTATGTATCTCACAGGCATTTTTATGCTGACGTACCTATTTTCACATGTGTTTTTCAGGAGCTGTTGCATAAGATGATCAAGATACACATAGGCAGACTTGGGCTTTAGTGACAATAAAAGATGCAAGACTAGTTAATTATGTTGTATTTCTTTGTTTGTTAAGACATTGTAACACCTTTAATCAATAAAACAAAACTTCATTTGCCATGGATTTGAGACAATTAATTCTGTTACAACACTCCCCGATGTTTCCGCCACGTTTTGTATGTTCTACGTGGTCGGGGTGTGACATCCAGTAAAAGGTTTCAAAACATCTTCAACTTCTAAAATCCATATGGGATCTTTTTATCTTCACATTTAGACCCTTGTGGATGATTATCATTCAAATCAAAGTCCTTGATTGGATTCCTTATGTACCTAAATTCGAACATTTCAGTTCCTTATCATCGAAATCGAATTTTTCTTTTAAAAATCTTTCTATCTTTATAGTTAGATTCTTGATAATGTTTAAAGTACCAAATGAAATCCACGAGATGGATTCCTAGTGTGCTTTAAATACATGCGCTCTGTTAGCAAAACAAATTAACAAATTAAAGATCTAGATCAAACAATCTTTGTGGTTATATGACTATGTGTTTATGCATCTTGTGTTTTCTTTTATACATTTTGGGTCTTTGTATACTCTGGATATTCGTTATCCAAATCCTCGTAGAATTTTTCATATCTTCATATGAGGGATTCGTAGTAGGATATTCAAAAAGGTACTACCTTAATTCCTTAATGGGCTTCTATGTAATAGTTAAGACCCTTGGATTATATAGTACCACTCCATGATTCATAAGAGGCCCTTTTAGTGGTCTAGTAAAAAAGATTGATTCAAAAATTTGGTTAAGAATGACATGTGATGATATAAGCTGAAAAGACTCCTTGGTTGTCTATTAAAATCATTAATTGATTTAATAAAAGGGACCCTATGGTGGTCTAGTCACACTCATCACAGGTTTGTTCATCGGTTTTCCTCTACACATTATAAAATAGACTGTGTGAACTATGCAAGGAATTGTCTAATTATGGACGCGTACATAATTATGAGATTCAGTGCACGGTAACCACAGTAAGATTTATTATGTGTAAGAACCGATAGTGACAACAATAACAAAATGAGAACGATGTAATGGAGGTACGGTGGACGCACCAATGACGCTTCATGTACTTGTATATAAGTATCCCTCTTACCTTGCAAGCATGATGTTATTAAAGTTACTAGAAGTTCAGAACGCTAACCAATGTTGTTCGATCTTTTCAACTTCATGTTTTAAACTCTCACAAGTTTCCTCTAAATAAAATTTCCGGACGAAATTTCCTAAAGTAGGGGATACTGTAACACCTGTGCCTCCACGACCATCAAACAAATACTGTATCAATAAAATATTGTATTTCATACTTGGGACATGTACAAATATGTGTATCCTTTGCACATTATCAATTCTTGTTCGATTTCAAGCTTTAAATCGCTTTCTAGAAGGTTATACGTGCACTGATGCGTAAATATAACCCGTTTAATGCAACGAACGCTCCGGAATAGTTAAATAGGCTTAACATACCTTAAAAAACCTTTACATAACTTAGAAATAAGTTTTGAAGGCTTTGGTATGTCAAAAACAAGTTAATTCACTTACAGGGACTAAACTTGACAAACTGCGAAAGTATGCCAATTTGAGCTGTAACGAACATTCCGGAACATGAGCATAAGTTAAACACACCTTAAATATCCTTTACATAGCTTAGAAATAGGCTTTGAGGGGTTCGGTATGCTAAAATAAACTTTTGGGGTCATTCCGGGACTAAAAGCGTCAAAAAAAGTGCACAGGTTTGCATTTTCGCGCATAACTTACGTTCTGAATACATCCGGACATACAAAAATTTATGTAAGCACTAAAATATTTTATTTTAGTGTTTGGCATAAGAAAAATCCTTTCGTCACCCCATTTGGATCATTTTTCGCGCTTATGCGCATTCCGTCGTAATTAACCGAACAACGTAACCGTACGGCTAAACGAACCGACACCCAAGATATTTTTGAACACATTTTAAGTTCCCTATACTTTAACTTCATTTTAGAGCTTTTAAATGGGGTTAACGGGGCTTAAACGTGTCAAAAAAACGCATCGAAAACCAAGTTTTGAGGTTGCAAGGACTGAAACTATAAATCTGCCAAACTAGGTCCGTAAACAGGGGCCAGATGCAGCAAAACATTTTTTTCAGCTTTTAACAGCCCTTAACACTCTCCAAAGGCCAAGTGCCAACTGTCAAACTCTTATGGTGGATGGCAAATGAGTTACCACAACTTTCCAACAAGTGTACGGCTTAGATCGTGCCCCCTTTTCCAAGAAATGATCCTAACGGTGAACCGAAAACTATAAATACCCACCTCCACCCTTCACTTTTCCTCACAAGAATCTGATCTTATGTTCTCTAAGTTGAAACCTTTGTTTCATACCTGAGCTATTTTGATCTAGATTAGCATTCGGGGACCCTTCGTAAGTGCTCCTTCGTTCTTTTATTGTTTTTCG
>JARYGA010046135.1:0-14169 GCA_030545235.1 Helianthus tuberosus
TTTGAGGTCCAGTTTAGAAAATACTGTTGCCCCCCCCCCCCCCCCAAGTTTATCTAAGAGTTCTTCAATTAGGGGAATAGGAAATCTATCTTTCACAGTGGCCTCATTTATTTTTCTATAGTCCACACAAAACCTCCAAGTCCCATCCTTCATTTTGACCAACACCACATGAGAAGCAAAAGCACTTTGGTTGTTTCTTACTGTTCCAGCATCTAGTAGTTCCTGAGTCAACTGTTCTATCACATCTTTTTTATGAGCAGGATATCTATAAGCTCTTTGATTGATTATAACATTCTCATCTTTAAGAAGAATCTTATGGTCACAACTTCGTTTATGAGGCAAAGAAGTAGGTACAGCAAAAACATCTGCATATTCATCTAATAATGCATTCAAATCTTCACTTTGATTATTCTGATGGACCTTAGTTTCATGTTGAAATGACTCTGTATTCAAAGTTTGTAAGCTGTAAAGTTGTGCACTAGCTATACTCATAGGATCACTTAACAATGAACTCATTTTCTCAGCAGAACATAATGACATAACATTTGACCCAATACCCTTAAGTTCAAACAAATGATCACCCACTTTAAACTTCATGGTCAGCTGTTTAAAAATCCAATTTATGTCATTTAAAGTTTGCAGCCACTGCACCCCTAAACCATATCGTAATTACTCAAAGGAATAAGCATAACATTAGTGCTAAACCAATTTCCTTGCATAAGCCATTTGAAGTTCTCACACTACTCATTACAAGCCATTTTATTTCCATCTGCCATTGTAATATTCAACTCAGGAACATTCTTAATAGGGCACTTCATCCTCAAAGCTAACTCCAAATTCAAAAAATTGTGAGTTGATCTTGAGTGTATTAAAATTTGAAGAGGTTTAGTACCTATAGCTCCTATCACCCTCATTGTGGAATAAGAAGGAACACCCATGATTGCATTTAAAGAAATACATGGTTCCTGATCTAGTACAAGAGTCATTACAAACTCATTAAGGGTATTATTATCATTACTACATTCATGCACCTCTACTATCTCAATGGAAAACATCTGTTATTCTTGCATACATGAGCTGGAGTGTATTTTTCAGTACACCCAAAACACTCCCCTTTTGCCCTTTTTTCTTCAATTTCTTTATGAGATAATCTTCTAGCACTTAAGGGTTTAGGCTTAGGAATTGGTGCAGGTAACAGAGGAATATTAGAACCACCCACATTTTTATTAGTGTAATCATTGGTTTTGGTATTAAAGGAATATGAGGATTTGAAAGGTTTGCCATGGTAAGCATATGAAGTATTGTTATCCACTTGGATCCTAGCCAACATATATGCTTCAGGTAGATTTCTTGGCCTAATCAACTTCACAGGATTACCAATCTCAGGTTTAATAGCCCTTAAAACAGACTCACTGCATACTCATCACAAATATTGACCCTAGTCAAAGCTAAATCGAATTCTTTGCAAAAATCACTCAAAGAACCAGTTTGTCTCAAATCAACTAGAGCCCCCATTGTATACTATTAAGACCCAACCCAAATCTTGCAAGAATAAAACCCTTATAGTCATTCCACAACATTCCCTCAATACTACCCCCTTGATTTAACAAACGATTGATGCCAAAGTAAAGCTATATCTTCCAGATGAACTATTACAAACTTTACCTTAAGATTCTCAGGAGTAGCATCAATATCAAAGAAATGTTCTACCCTGCATATCCACCCGTCAATATTCTCACCATTGAATTTTAGGAATTCCATCTTTGTAAAACTGTTGTTGCTGTTATGATAAGGAAGTTGTGAATTACCAGGACCAACAACTTGTAGCGTCTGCTGACCTTGGTTATTGCTCAAAGCCTGAATACTTCGAATGATTTCATTCATTTGATTTCCCATTTGAATCTTCATAGATGCTATATTCTCAGCATTCTTAGTGGCTACTGACTCCAAACGAACTAAAGTTGCATCATGCTCTTGCAACTTTTGTTCTATTGTTTGATTACGCGTAGACATTTCAACTTTGATTGACTATACTATCGTTTTTGTACTGATCGAAATTAGAAATTAATCGAACAAAGATTAATTTCGAGATTGAAGGAATCAGATAGAAATTGATCGAACAAAGATCAATTTCAAAGTTTTGAATCGAAATTTTAACAGAAATCGATCGAACAATGATCAATTTTGAGATTGAAATGAATCGGCCGCTAAATTGTGTTGTTCTAATTCGAATTGATACACAGAATTACCGAGAATCGGTAGCTCTGATACCAATTTGTTAGCTACAAATTGAGAAGAATCACAAAAGAGAAGAAGTGGGTTCAATTCACAACTGTTGATCTCATTAACCAGCCTGGTAGTTATAGTAACTAACAACTACCTCAACTAACCACTGTTACAGTTATTACAATTAGACAACTAACCCCCTTAACTATCAAATTATTACAATCTAACCCCCCATATTGCAAACTATATCTAACACTTCACTACTAGAAAACAACTAACTTTTTCTAAAAATGTCGGAAAAAATTGGTCGGATATTCCGACAAAAAGACCAAAAACCCTATAAAACAAACTTTCGTTGGAAATTCTAAGAAGACTTCCGGCCTTTTTGCAATGATTTTTTTTCTTCAGAATCAGTTATGAAATTCCAACCGTTTTTTAGAAGAAGGGTAAATTACACTTTTCGTCCTTTATGTTTGTAGCGGGTTGCAGTAGATAGCCTTTAACTTCAATAATTACAGCCACAATCCTTTATTTTAAAAACATGTTGCACGTTTCACCCTTTACCCCAAACCCAGTTAAAAAATTAAGTTAGTACTGATCACATGTTTCACAGGTGAGGGCATTTAAAACCATTCACTTATTAACTACCACACCATTTAAATACCCCCTTTTCTCCCCCAAATGTTTACCCAAACCTGCAAAAGCACATAGAAATTTTTTTTATAACATTCTTCTTTATATACGTTACAATCAAAGGCCCATCTTCGAGTTCATCACCAACTCCAGAACCTCATGTTTATTACCTTTCAATTTCATATTCTCATTCCTAAAATCCACACCCCTCGTCATAAAACTCCCCTGCCGTGATATCGCCGTCGCCGGCCACCGCTTCTGATCAATCGAATTCGGATTCGCTAATTTCCTCACCGGCGTCACAGGCCTCCTCTCCGGTGTACTATTCCTAGATCCGTTATTATTAACAACATGAGGTGGTTTCGATGACTTATTTGCCATAATCGCAAACGACAGACCATGAAACGAAACCCACAAACTCCTCGCCGGCATCGCCATCGACATCCTCGCCGTAACCGACTGCGGAATCGCCGGACGACGTCGTTGTAGTTGAAGAAAAGGAACCTGAAGACGATGTCGACGTCATTGTAGTTGCGTTGGAAGCGGAAGAAGTAGTAGATGACAAGTATTGTGAAGTAACATTGTTATCGGTCTCCGACGGTACCAACGGCGAGCGTTTCGGTTTCGCCGGTGACGGAGCTCGTGACGGTACCTTAGGTTTACGGTTAGGTGTAACAGAAGAGAATTTAGCCACCATTGTGTCGCCGCTGAGGTAGAGAGTTGCAGGTTATGGATTTGGGGGGAGAAAATGGGGTATTTATATGGTGGGGTAGTTGGTAGGTGAATGGTCTTAAATGCCCTCACATGCGAAGCACGTGATCAAAACTAACTTAATTTTTTAACTGGGTTTGAGGTAAAGGATGAAACGTGCAACGTGTTTTTAAAATAAATGATTGTGACTGTAGTTATTGATGTTAAAGGCTATCCACTGTAACCCGCTACAAATATAAAGGACGAAAAGTGTAATTTACCCTTAGAAGAATTATATTTTTGTTGGAAATTATCTAGGAATTTCCACTAAAAATTTGGGGTTAGGATGTGAATTTTCTAGTAGTGTTTGATATTTTTATATGGAATCTATTGGTGTTTATTAAATTAATAATGATGAATCAAAATCTAAATCAAAACTATGTTGAAAGTGTATTATTTACAATCCATGTAAGCGCCTCAGAAACAACTTTTTACTATACATTTTGAACTTTTTAGTTATTATTACTAAAAACTCATAATAACCGTGGCAGATTAAGAAACTTGTGTAAACACGTTTTTAAACATCAACACCTATAATGTTTTAGGATAATCTTTTTTCCTTAGACAAGACTATAATCCATAATCCAAACCCTTTTAGGTCTGAGGCACATCTTTTACTACTATGACCTAACTCCTGGGGTAAGATCAAATAAAAAGTTTATTTTGCCTAAGTAGGATGAGAAGGAATCTTAACCATTCATTTTTCAAATCAATGGTTAAGATTAAAGGGTAGGAGAAAGAAGGAGTGCAAGGGTATATTGGGAAAATTCTATTTATGGACTTTCTCTCTCCACATGCAAGGCACATGCATATTCCATCCTCATTTTTTAAACGTGCATAACATTTTTATACGACATTATTTCTTCATAATAATTTCACCGTAAAATCGAGCGTCTTTTTATCTTTAATTTGAGTACCATATTGCTATATAAAATATGAAGACTAAAAAAACCTACTAAAATGTGTTGTATTTCTATGTTGTATAACATTTTTTGTGCTGAATTTTTGTACTATATTTTTGTGCTGAATTTTTTTGTCTTAAATTTCTTTTTCTCATTTTTTTGTGCTGGTTTTTTTTGTACTACATTTTTTGCTGACTTTTTTGTGCTATATTTTTTTTGTACTAGATTTTGTTGTGCTATATTTTTTTGTACTACATTTTTTGTGCTATATTTTTTTGTGCTAGATTTTTTGTGCTAGATTTTTTTGTACTAGATTTTTTGGTTGTATTCTTAAAAAAACAAAATGGGTGCCACATGTCATTTTCACTCATGCTTATAAGGACCAAAATGCCCTTCCTTCCTACTTATTAGGAGTGTCACATGTCATCATCACAATCATTCTTAGGCTACTTAGGCAAAATTCACTTTTTAGTGGATTCTTCCCCCCTAACTCCCATCCTTGTGTGAACTTAATATGTTGTAACTTATAATTATATAGCATTGTAATAAACAAAACTTTTTTTTTTTCTTGAATTATTAAGCTACTAATATTTGTTAGGTTTTTTTACATGTATGTAGCGTTGTAGTTATGGATGAACTTAATATGTTGTAACTTATAAATATATAGCGTTCTAATAAAAAGAATTTTTTTTCTCATATAAGTTAAATTATTAAGCAACTTATATTTGTTAGGTTTTAACAGTATGTAGCGTTGTAGTTGTGGCTCTATATTTCTATTGTGTTGCCCTTTAAATTACCAATCAAGGTTCGCTTGTTTAAAAAAAAAAGATATCGTATCATATTATATCATATCATATCATATCAAATCATATCATATTATATCATATCATATCATACTTTTTATGTATATATATGCCCTTGTATAGCCTCTTCAAAATCATCTTAAATCTTTTTTTTTTTTTTTTTTGTTTCATCCAAAGTGTTTAGAAATGAAACACATGAACCTCATTTTTGTCATCTTTCTTGCAACAAGTATATTGGTTTCTTCAGGTTTTACTTTTGTATATATGCAATATTTTCTCTTTAGAATAACAATGATAATGATTTTTCTCATTCTTAAAAATTAGTTTATAAGCAGACTAATTAAAGAAATTGATAAAATGGTACTGACTATATGTTTTTTTTGTTTGTATAAAATACAGGAAATGAGGTACCTGGTGAAGTAAATAGAATTTGTAAGAAAACATTTATAATATTTGAGTGCTCGGTTGACAATTGCTATTCAAAGTGTATGAAATGGAACCCAGGTGGTATGTCACAGTGCTTGACTTTCTTTCTTTGTCTTTGTACTAAAGTAAATTGTTAACCATGTAACATCTTTGCAAAATAAAAGGAATTATTGAAGATGTTTAAATGTTGTGATGTGGTGCAACTCAACAGAAGAATGCGTGTCACAATCAAGTTTTAGAAACAAACTTGAACCATAGAGCATATTAGGTTATGCGGTTAATATTGTTTTTTAAATACATGTCTATATATATATATATATAGGGGACCGCTAAAATGAGAACCACCTCCAGTTGTAAGAACCGTGAGAACTACACCGTACGGGGCGAGGTAGACCAAATTTTTTTTTTCATAAACGTAGATGCATGTATTATAAACATATTTGTAAAAAAAATTCAAAAAAAAATGTTGGGTGTGTAGTTTTGAGCACCCCAAGTTTGTGTTTACGGGTACCGTAAATTTTATTTAAAATTTACGGTACCCGTAAACACACACTTGTGGTGTTCAAAACTACACACACGACATTTTTTTTTTTGAATTTTTTTTACAAATGTGTTTATAATACAAGCATCTACGTTTATGAAAAAAAAATTTGGTCCAACTCGACCCGGATCAAAAAGTTCTCACGGTTCTTACAACTGGAGGTGGTTCTCATTTTAGCGGTCCCATATATATATATATATATATATATAGGGGATGGATCATGAGAAAACTAGTTTAAATTAGCAAACAAAAAAACTAACTAAAAAAACCTAAAAAACATACCAAAAATTTTCAAAAAAAAATAAATGGTTGTATTGCACATGTGCACTATTACGGATATAGTGCACATGTGTAGTACACATATAATACACATGTGCAGTAAAACAATTTTTTTTGAAATTTTTTTTTTGTATATATAAAATAGCGATTTTTTTATAAAAAATTGTAAAAAAAAATTTGGTGTGTTTTTTAGCTTTTTTTTAGGCTTTTTTAGTTTGTTTTCTAGTTTTCTCATGATCCTCTCCCTATATATATATAGGGTAGGGTTCATGCGAGAACCACCCTTATTGCGAGAACCGCGAGAACCAACGTGAACAGGGGGCAATTTTGTAAATACCAAACAATTTTAAAAAACCCGCTTACCTGCTGCCCTTTTACTATCGGACTTCAAACAATAATTAAACTACATTTAATACAAACTTTCATGTCCAATCTACAAACTCTGATTACATCCAAGTATCTGAACATTTCTCAACCTGAATCTATCAAGAACTTGTCAATTATAGTCGATTTCATCATTGTCTCGAATACATCATCACTTCACCATCATCAGTTCACCATATTGAAGCATCTTCATCACTTCACCATCATCAGTTCACCATATTGAAGCATCTGGATTGAGATTTTATCTCAGATTTGAGATTTTACCAGTAGATGTTTCATATTTCGTCATATAATCGAGGTTAGTTCCCAAAATTCGTCCAGTGATTATAAGAATAGATGATTCAATGAGTGCGTCACTACGACGGTGTCGCCAGGAATCAATCGCCGCCACCAACGGAATTGTTGACGGATTTGTAATATAGATATTGTCATATAAATTGAGAAACCGTTTGCAAGTTTATATAATTCGTTTATACTGTTATATGATCTATAATTTGTCATTTGTACTTTTATATGATATATAATTTGTCGATTCAAACTTCGTTTTGTATTGTGTGATATATAGTTATGCACATGTGCATATTTTGACATCATAGGTTTAACAGAATTGGATATTAAGGTAATTTTTGTGTAATATGTAGTTATGCACATGTGCATAGATTGTAATAATAAGTCAATATGCACATGTGCATAGTGTGCAATAACATGTGAATAAGTTAGTTAATGTTGATGCAGATGACATTGAATAAGGTATTTAGTTGTATTTTGGTTTGATGAGATGCACATGTATAAAATAAAGAGAGTAAGGATCGAAAAGAATGTGATATGCTACGGAGGACGATGACGGACGTAATATTGAAACAAAAAGTAAAAATAGGTTGCTTAATATTTAACGATGCAATTGGGTAGAGATGCACATGTGCATTATTTTTTAGTTTTTATGTTAAATGTTAAATGATGTTGCCATTCATTTAAACACATATATTGTGTGATATATAGTTATGCACATGTGCATATTTTGACATCATAGGTTTAACAGAATTGGATATTAAGGCAATTTTTGTGTAATATGTAGTTATGCACATGTGCATAGATTATAATAATAAGTCAATATGCACATGCGCATAGTGTGCGATAACATGTGAATAAGTTAGTTAATGTTGATGCAGATGACATTGAATAAGGTATTTAGTTGTATTTTGGTGTGATATATAGTGAGATGCACATGTATAAAATAAAGAGAGTAAGGATCGAAAAGAATGTGATATGCTACGGAGGACGATGGCAGACGTAATATTGAAACAAAAAGTTAAAATAGGTTGCTTAATATTTAACGATGCAATTGGGTAGAGATGCACATGTGCATTATTTTTAGTTTTTATGTTAAATGTTAAATGATGTTGCCATTCATTTAAACACATATATTATACTATATGCAGATGTAGATATAGGAAAAGACATACAAAGGAGGACAAGTAAATATGCAGATGTAGATATAGGAAAATACATACAAGGGATGACAAGTAAGCGGAAGAAAATGAAACATTTGGGCCAAGATGATAGTGAAATGCGTGTGGACAAGAAAAAGAAGGTTGAAAAATCAACATTAAAGATGAGGCATTAGAGTAATTACGATATGGTGGGCAGCAACGTTGATGGTATGTGTTGTAAAGTTGTGTTAATACAAAGTGGTATGTGTTGTAAAGTTGTGTTAATACAAAGTTGAATATACACATGTGTAAAATTATGTATGAAAATTATATAAAGTGTGTTTTTGTTTTTTTGACACATGTGTTATGAATTTGGCAAAGGATACCATACACAAGTTGATGGATGAAGAATCTAGGAAAAGGTTAGAGGAAGAATCAACAAAGTAGAAGGAGTGCTGGAGGAGGTTGAACAAATGGGAAGAAGATAAATAAAGAGTATTTAAGTAATTAGTAGGAGTGTTGTAGGTAGGTGGTTAGTGGAAACAATATTTCTTATTTTTTGTTTTGTTGGTATTAACGGTGATATTGAGTGGTATTGTGATACAAACAAGTTTTTGTTTTGAAAGATGATGTATGCACATATGCATAAATTTGTTTAATTTTAGATGTTGGTTGATGGTTTAGTTATATTGGTCAGTTGATGATGTACTATGTTGTTTGGTATCGTATGAGGGTTATTGAATGCACATCTGCGTAATTTGAAAATGTATACATATTGGTAATTTATTTACATGTTTGGTATGTTATGAAGGTTTTTGTATGCACATGTGCATAATTTGAAATTGGTATACACGTTGGTAGTATATCCATGGATGGTAATGTAGATGATGATGTAATAGGTTGTTTGGTATTGTATGAAGGTTATTGAATGCACATGTGCATAATTTGAAAATGTATACATATGTGTAATATGTTTATACATTTGGTATGGTAGAGAGGTTTTTGTATGCACATGTGCATAATTTGAAATTGGTATACATGGTAGTAATATATCCACAGATGGTAATGTATATGGAAATGAACTGGTATAGGTTATGTTAAAGTGGTATGTCATATGCACATTTGCATTATTTAGAATAATAATACATGTTAGGTGTTCAGGAATTAAAGCACATATGATTTTGTTTAATAACTGAGTGATAAAAAGCATCATCCATGCAATCATAAACATCGGAAATTTGTAATCATAATATCAGAATACATAGTTTAAATGATGTTTAATCGAGTAGTTCAACGGAAACATGTAGGTCAAATTGAATGTAAACAGGTTAAATTAGATGTAAACAATAATTCAACATAATCAAATTGAACATAACCGTTTCAAAATAAATGTAAACAAGTTCAACGTAGATGAGTGTTTCAACTTGAATGTAAACAGTCCAGACTAAATGTAAAACAAACAATAAAACAAAATGATCGATATTTGACGACGAACTTAATCAAATTTAGGATGGTTGGTTGCATTATGACGTCTGGATGAACGTATAAAGGGTTGTTCATGTACATTTATGTATGTAGGGTCTTCATAGTCGTCGTAAGTATCTTCATCAGTATCATTATCATCATCAGAACAAGAATCTATTTCATTGCTAGGGGGTCCGGAATTCTAGTAGCAATGGTAGCAGCTTCATTGTGTATGAATGTTCCTGAATATAAAAAGTATGTTAAAAAGTGAATAATGAAATGGTAAAAAAGTGATATTTAATAAGGTAAATGTTATGTGTAATAATGTTTTATAAATGATAAACATATTATTGGTGATGATTATAGGGTAATGGTAACGTGATGCACATGTGCATGATTATGTACTGATATTGTGAACAAATTATTGTTGTTGATTATAGGGTAATGGTAACGTGCTGCCATGTGCAGGATGTAGATTATTGGGGATGGCTATATGGTAATGGTAAAGTGTTGCACATGTGCAGGATGGTGTATTTATAAGGTAATGGTAAAGTGATGCACATGTGCAATATGGTGTAGTTATAGGCAGTGTTGTAAAAGTCGGATTACTCGGCCGAGTACTCGGCGAGTACTCGGTCCTCGGACCCCCTCCGAGGCGACTTCCTCCTAGGCGGTCTCAATTAGTCAGCCTCGGGATTACTCGGGAGTACTCGGTGCCTAGTCGGCCTAGTCGGACGTAGTCGGACGTAGTCGGACATAGTCGGCCTAGTCGGTCTAGGCGGTCAACGTGGTTTGTTGACTTTTAATCGGTCAAACTCGGTCAAAATCGGCCTACTCGGCCTTGTACTCGGACTACTCGGCCTTGTACTCAGACTAGTCGGACTTGTATTCAGAATATTTGAACTTTAAACATGTTTCATTTTAAATTATACTCAGTTGACATGAATTATGCTTATTTTAACACATAAATAATATATAACAATTAATTTTCTTTATATTTACCATGTCCGCGTACTCCCCGAGTACTCTCCGAGTACTCCGATTACTCCCAACTCCCCAGTCGGCCGACTAGGGACCGCCTAGCGACTTTTACAACACTGGTTATAGGGTAATGGTAAAGTGCTGCACATGTGCATGAGCAAATTTTCAGTGGATGCATAATATTTCAGTGGATGGACATCAGGTTTGAGCGAATGGACAGTTTTGTGAATGGACAGATTTTCAGTGAATGAATCAACAACGAATATACTTGTTTTTCAGTGAATGAATCAGCTTAAACAAAATCCTAACTTCGAGCGAATGAACTTAAATCTGAGCGATGAAGTCTAATCTGCGGATGTACATATTCCTAATAAGCAGACAAACAATACTGCGAATGAACGTTAATACAGCGGATAAACAATTTAATCCAGACCCGTTAAATTTGATCCGTTAATTCTGCAGATGTAGTTAAAATCTGCAGATTGATTTAACTTCTACAGATGGAAGGTTCAGCGACTGGACAGATATACTGCAGATGGTGTAATCTATGCGGCGGATGTACTTGATCAGTGAATAAACCAGTTTCTGCGAATAAATTGATTCCATCGAATTGACTGAATTGATTCCAGCAGATGAAAGTTTTGTTTCTGCGAATGAACTAAAATGCAAATGAACAGATTCTAACAGATTTGGGTTCATGCTTATGTAACAATGTACTTGAACTTGGTCAGTGATTGTGCAAACAGACAACACAGTAACACAATCACTTATGAACTGATTTAGATCTGTCACAAACTGATTCAATGCAACAAATAAAATGTAGATTTGTGAATGAAAACCTGGATTAGTGTGAATATGTAACTTGCAGATTCGCATATAACCAATCAGATTGTAAATGCGAATGAACCTGAATAGATCCCTATGAATATTCAATACACAACACTTTGTATAAGTATATGGTAATGGTAAAGTGTTGCACACGTGCAGGATGGTGTATTTATAGGGTAATGGTAAAGTGCTGCACATGTGCAAAATGGTGTATTTATACAAAAAATCACGTCCAACACTCGAATTGCATCAACAATTCTCAATTCTCAGGCATCACCAGTTCTCAGTAGTTCGTCTTCATCCCAATTACATTATTAACAAAAAAATTAATACAATGATTCACTTGTGCATAAAGTCAGATTTAATTACTAAAAAAATAATAAAAATAATACTAAATAATCAATAGCTTCTAACCTTTTTGTTTAACATTCATATATTCGGCTTCCATTGCACATGTGCAGGATGGTGTATTTATATAAAATTCATGTCTGACACTCGAATTGCATCAACAATTATCAGTTCACAGGCATCAATAGTTCTCAGTAGTTCGTCTTCGTCCCGTCTTCGTCCCGATTACATCTGTAGTTCGTCTTCGTCATATCGATAGCAACACACCATAACCTGTTCGTCATATCGATTTCACCATCTGATATTCCAAAATTCGTCGTATAATTGAAACTTTTGCTCCAAAATTCGTATTGTAATCGATATTATTGCAGTACGAACGTGAATAGGGGCTGGAAATACAGAACATGAGCGCGTGTAAGAGACGATCTCTCGAATGAAACCCTAGATTGTAAGAGACGATCATCAATGTATACAATCTCCGTCGTGAAATTGGAAAGATAAGTCACCGTCGTCAATGTATACAATCTCTTGAATGAAACCCTAGATTGTAAGAGACGATGGTGAACAGGGGCTGGAAATACAGAACATGAGCGCGTGTTTTTTTATTATATGCCACTTAATTACAATTTTGCCATGTGTTCACATTGGTTCTCGCGGTTCTCGCAATTTTGCCATGTGTTCAGTCTGTGTAACCCAAGTCTCCTCCGCAAACACGACTACCTACAGTGTACTAATGTCTATTAGACGATGGGTCGTGCCTTTGCTTAGTATGAGGGTTTTTTAGTTACGTTACTTTGATATTATTCCAAGTTATAACTTCTTGTTTAAATAATAATGATTATTTTAACTTAAGTTTTGTTTTTAGGGTTTTGGAATAATAATTAGGCAACTATTTCGTACCCATATTTCTCAAGTATTTTATATGCGTATTTCCTTCCCAAGGATGGGGGTATTTTATGATTAGAGTCTTGACATTATATATTCCTAAGTCCCACTTTAAAAAAATATATAATAACTAATTTGTCGAAAATAATGTATTCCTAAAATATATCTTTCCCAAAGATAATATATTTTCACTCCTTGTATCCCAAAATAATATTTACCCAAAAATATATTTGTGAAAGTATTTTCCGGAATATTTCGTAAGTTACGTTTTTTGCGTTCGGTTCCACAATAATAAGTATGTAACTTAAATATTTATTCCTTGTAATTTTTGGTATTATTCTGGGGTTATAAATGTGATGGGGTTTTGATGAGTTATATTACTTTGCCCTAAAATAATATAACTAGTTCGCAAATCGAACAAATATTCACACAAGCGTTTAGTATAAAATATATACTCTAAATATATATTTATTCGCTTTTATTTACGAAAACCCACCTCCGACACTTTGAAATTTTGTAACAAAACTTATGGCGAAGTTTACTTTCGAAAAACAAAGTTAAAACACATTTGTAAACACTTGTTAGAAAATAATTAAGTCTTGGGATTTCAGGAAATTTCGCCAGAGTTTCCTTTGTAAACGGAGGTGTCCATGCTACATGGCATATCATTTTCTTTTCAAAAACCAATTAACAATCAATTCTTAAACAATTTTACATCACCAAGAGCAAAAACTATATGCGTTACATATTAATCATGAACTTGATACATCCCGAAAATACGTAGTAACTTGGTAATGCGTTTAGTGGTCTTAGTTACCCTTCAAAGTGTATTCACTTCTTTAAAAATCGTTTTCTTAAAAGAGTTAAGTGTTTACAACTTGTAAACAATTTTTACAAAAATTAACCTTTTGAACTCTTCTTGTAGATAAAATGTTTTCACACTTATTTTATTTCCAAAAATGGTGTAAGTGTATGTAAAAGTCATGATTTTCCAAAAATCAATTCTTGAACTTGGTTTATTTAGAAAAGTCTTTTGTAGAACTCGGATCTACATGATCATCAACTTACTTTGTTCACTTATATTTCAAGAAAAATCATTTTCTTTCAAGTTCATGCTTAAACTAGATGATGATTATTTCATGTATCACATAATCACCTCCTAGTCTTGTTAAATCATGTTTCTAAACATCATTTGACAAGTTCCATATGGTGGTTAACATCACATAACCAAGAATCAACAAGTATTCATCAACATAGTCAAAACAATATCATACTAGCAATATTTCACT
>JARYGA010046136.1:0-27264 GCA_030545235.1 Helianthus tuberosus
CGTTGGATGGAAACTTTAAATGATTATGATTGTGAAATCAGATACCATCCCGGCAAGGCGAATGTAGTCGCCGATGCCTTGAGTAGAAAGGAGAGGGTGAAACCTATCCGAATCAATGCCAAGCGCATGGAGATAAAGAATAATTTGATTGAAAGGTTGTTAGCTGCACAGAAGGAAGCTGTGTTGGAAGCTAACTATCCAAAAGAAAAGCTAGGAGTAACTGAGGAGCAGTTAACTCTTAGCAAGGATGGAATTTTATGATTAAATGGACGAATATGGGTTCCAATTTATGGAGGTCTTCGAGATGTCATCCTCTAGGAAGCCCATAGTTCCAAATACTCCGTTCATCCTGGAGCTGATAAGATGTACCAGGATCTAAAGGCAAATTATTGGTGGATAGGCTTGAAAAAGTTTGTAGCCACCCATGTAGCTAAATGCTTGACATGTGCGCAAGTCAAAGCCGAGCATCAGAAACCGTCAGGTTTGCTACAACAGCCTGAACTTCCTACGTGGAAGTGGGAAATGGTGACGATGGATTTCATCACCAAGTTGCCAAAGACAAGGAAAGGCAATGATACAATATGGGTTATAGTTGATAGACTGACTAAGTCAGCACATTTGTTACCCATCAAGGAGACTTATAGCTCCGACATGTTAGCCCAGTTATACGTTGATAAGATTGTAGCCTTACATGGCATACCTGTGGCTATTATCTCTGATAGAGATACTAGATACACGTCACATTTTTGGAAGAGTTTCCAACAATCTTTGGGCACACGCTTGAATTTTAGTATGGCTTACCATCCTCAGACTGACGGTCAGAGTGAGCGTACTATTCAAACGTTGGAAGATATGCTACGTGCGTGTGCGATCGATTTGGGTGGTAGTTGGGATAAGAACCTACCATTAATCGAATTCTCCTACAACAATAGCTACCATACCAGCATTAAGGCTGCGCCTTTCGAGGCATTATACGGTAGAAAGTGTAGATCGCCTATTTGTTGGGCGGAAGTTGGAGATGTCCAAATATCAGGACCAGAGATAGTGTTCGAAATGACGGACAAGATTGTCCAGATTCGTGACCGTCTCAAAGCTGCCCGAGATAGGCAGAAGAGTTACGCTGATCCTAAGCGTAAGGATTTTCACTTCGAAGTAGGTGACAAAGTCCTACTTAAAGTGTCACCCTGGAAGGGAGTGATGCGGTTTGGTAAGAAAGGCAAGCTAAGCCCGAGATACATAGGACCTTTCGAGGTTATCGAACGTCTCAGGTCAGTTGCCTATAAGTTAAACTTACCGGAAGAGCTCAGTGGAATTCACAATGTGTTCCACATCTGCAATCTGAAGAAGTGCTTCGCTGATGAATCACTGGTTATACCACATACAGATGTGCATATAGATGAGAGCTTGAAGTTTGTGGAAAAACCTTTGTCGATTGAAGATCGACAGGTGAAGAAGCTTCGAAGGAAGCATGTACCTATTGTAAAGGTCAAATGGGATGCCCGTAGAGGTCCCGAATACACGTGGGAGGTTAAATCCACCATGAAAGAAAAGTACCCTTATTTATTTCAGTAAATCTCGAGTCGAGATTTATTTTAAGGGGGTGAGGATGTAACACCTCGAAAATTCACGTCCTATAATGTGTAGACACGTGTCAAATGTTTAAACGTGTGAAAGAAATATTATAGAAGGACTAAAGTTGACAATCATGGAAAGTATGTGAATATACGTATTCAAAGTGTCAACAGTGAATAAATATATTGTATATTAACCCTACAAGATGCTCATACCTTCAAACGAATAAATCATGGATCATACGAAGCTAAAAGTGAGAGATTACAAACTACAGGGGCTAAATGTGTCAACATGTTTAAATTATACCTCTGAGTGACCTTTTGACAAACCCGAAGCTTTGTAACGGTTAATTATGCTCACTAGAATACACGGTTTAAATTTCGTAAAGTTTCGTTAACGTATGAGAAAGTTATGATCAAATTCGTGTGCGAAGGGTTAAAGCGTAAACGTTGAAAGTTAGGACTTTTCGGGTAACAATAAAGTTAACCGGGGACTTAGCAAAGTGGGTATATGTTTTAAAGCCTTTATAGATCAAATATGAGGGTTTACAATGCAAGAAAACAAGTGCCTAATCGAATTTTGAAGAGCCAAGGATCAAATCGCAAAAATCATAAGTTCTGATCAGACGAGGCCTAGCGCGACGCGAGGGGGGGGGGGGGTGGCGTCACGCTAGGGGTGCCGAGTTCCGAATTCTTTGGGCTGTTGTCTGCCATTGCCTTTGTGCACGCCTCTAATAGATTTTTCACATCTCCCTTGGCCCCTAAACGACCCCTAAACATCTAGGACACTTGTTGGAAGGGTATGGTGAGTTGTAGACCCCAAGTGTCAAGGATTTGTGGTAAAATTTTCACTATAAAAGGCCAAGAACTTGCAACTCATTCTTCACACCTTCATCTGCATTTGTGGATCACTTCTGGAGATCAAACTTCCTCTCAAGTGTTCTCTAATCAAGCTTAGGACTTCAGTAAGTGTTCTAATCCTTCTTTAATTGAGTTTAGCTTAGTTATTTAGCTAAAAGTCAAACCGTCGTAATTACGCTTTGACTACGAGATTAGTCAACAATGGCTCAGTCATATCTCGAATTAAAAGTAGTTATAAGTTGGTAATTATGTGGGTAATAAACCCTCAAAAGGGTTCCCCCTGATTACCACTCTAACCAGGTCAAAAGTTGGGTCAAACTTGCTAAGAAAAAGTCAACATGATACTTAAATTACAATTTATGCATAATTAGCAATGTAGATCATATACAACCTGTTTGATCATTGTTATAACTTGGTAATAAGTATAAGAACATGTCTAAATATGTTCAACCCGACAAATTCCTGTAAATACCCGGTTCGGAACCGAAAGTCACATAGTTTGACTTTCACTTTGACTTTCAGTTCTGACCCGTTAAGGCATGTTTTAGAAATGCCTTAGAGCTTTAATTGGACTAGGTTACATGTAGTACAACCCTCTGTGATTATACACCTTGGTTCATTAGTTATCCAATTAATATGCATGTTTCCGTTAATTGCTCATATGTTGACCGTTATGCCCTTATTACCTTAAAACGTGATTTTTGAAAATGTAAAAGAGTAGAAACTTTAATTACTGATATATAAACTTGTATGCAAAGTTTGACATCAGTTTGAATTGTAGATTGAGAGTTATGCTCATTATCGCAAAATTAAAGCTTTATGTTAATAAAACGGCGTAATTAGTGTATAGCCTAGTTAAGCCTACTTTTTGGTATCAAACTTAATACCCACTGATGTAATATATTATTTTGGGATTTTTAAAGATTTTTAATTAATTTTAGGCTGAGCATACTAGTAGTCGTAGGCTTAATCCGGTAATTGTCGGTTTTGCCCTTACGGGCCATAAAATGAGTTTTACATATCTAAACGACTCCAAGCCTTTTGCTACTGATCACATATAATAAATAAATTATTTTAAGCCTTCTGTAAATATAAAAATATCAGATTTAAGTATCGAACCCGGATATGGCCTTTAATCGCCTTATTAAGCGTTTTTAACGCATAGTATGTATTAAAATTATATTGGACATACCCGGGTTGATACCTACTGATATACGAGGAAAATTATAATGTTTTAATAGTAAGCTAAGGTTGATAAACTCAGACTTCAGTTTTGGGCTTTTCGGCTTATGTGAAATTACCAAAATACCCTACGGGGCCTAGTTTGGTTAAAAATGATAAATTTCACATATATGCTTTAACCTACTGATATAACTTAGCAAATTATGTATTTTTGCTTATTACATCAGACCTGTAACTCAGGTTGTTACTTAAACTCTTTTATAATCTTTTAAATGACCAAACTACCCCTACGGGGCCTAGTTTGTGTTTAAACACGTTTCGGGCATAATGAAAGACATCTTACTGATGTCACAACATATTTGAGGCATAATTAACTTAGGAAACCTGTATATAGCTCTCATGAATACTCGTCACGCTTATTACGCGTACGGTTCGGTTTATGTAACAAGTTTACATAAATTAGCCGAAACGGGTCAAACCTTAACGGTTTTATCTCAAAATACAGAATGTGAATAATAAACCCATATTAAACAAGTCTTCAAACTTGTCGGGTCTAAATCACATTTTATCCGGTCTTCGCTTAATCGTGCGTACGAACCGTATCTTTGAAACTAGCCGGTCTAAGCTTAAGCTTAATTAAAGACCCGTTAGGATTCTAATAGGTTATTATAAAACCTTCGTTCCAGATTAGGAGGACCAGTAAAAGCTACGTGCATTTTGCTAATTGTGAATTATACTTTGCTCAAGTAAATACTTTTAACTTATTTTCCCTATACGGGCTTGGGTTACGGTATATAGCATACCGCTTGATCGAGCATCAAATCCTCCACCGTTGAGTGGGTAATTGACTAAATTTGATCGGCTCGTTTAAACAGTCTTGTTACTTAAAGCCTTTGGGGGGTTAATGACCATGTCCCGGATATCCTTGACATCATTTTACGAAATGGCCACGACTTAAGCGCGGGGTGTAGGCGTACACCCGTCAGTGCACGAAAGAACATTGTGGTGTGTCTATTGATCTTTAACCCGGACAAGATCCGGGCTACTGAACGCACAAGGAACATGTAATTCGTTCACAAGATTATAATATTAAATAATTCTCCCAAGTTAAATAAAATGTTTATGCCATGTGCATCCAAACCAATTTTCAATCATTTTCCAAAATGAGTCAGTTGAATGTATTTACCAGTGTAAACTGACGTATTTTCCCAAAAAGATTAAATGCAGGTACTATGCGTAATTGGCTGGGATTTCTCCTTAGTATCATTAGAAGTCTCGCAAGCTTAAGATGCCTGAAGTCTGTTGAACCATTAATATTATTTTTATTTCGATCCATCTGTGGATAAACTTCCGAATATTGTGACATTTGATATTACAATATAAAATTCAGTTGTATCATATTTTTAAATTTGCTTCCGCTGTGCATATTGATTATTGTGTTGTTTGACTATTATGTTGCCAACCACGTCACGATACTCCCCCACCGGGGACACGTGGAAATCGGGGTGTGACATTAATAATTACCAATTTGCCCATCCGACCCATTTCGAATTTTTGCCACTAGACCCCTTTTTAACTACCATTTACTTTAGTCGGTACTTGACTAAATTTCCATCTCTACTTATTTTCTCGTTATTAGTTGCACTTTAAAGTGATCTTAACGAAAACTCATTAGTTATTAGTCATTACATGACCAATTTACCAATTTGCCTCTTTCACCATTAATCATGGTTTAAAACATTTTTATTGGTTCCGACTCATTTCGTTTCGTGTCGGAACCCATGATTCGAACCTAATCATTTATTGTATTCATCGCTTATAAAATAAACACATATACTACAAGTGGTGTAAGTTTTACTTACCTTGCATCCGGTTATGCTCTTTTTGCGTACACGACCCGTTTAACCCGCTTCTTTCCCAAGCCTCCATCTAGCTTGTTAAGAGTCAAACTATCATCATAATTCGTAAGACGGTTACATTAGTCATCATTATTATGACTATTTCATCTTACGGATTTTATGTCGAAACTTCTATTCCACTTCATCATTGGTTATTTCGACTTTCTAAAATCAACTACCTTTATTCATATAATATGCACAATCAAGGCAATTCAATATCATGATTAGAACCCATTTTATCCCATATCTATGTAATTAGTCAAGTTAGCTAATTACGCGTTTCTTTCATAATTCCCTCTTTTTATACCAAACCCAATTCATGGTAATTATGATTTATGTACCCAAACACCTAAATTGTTCAAGTACTTTATATTTACTATCTAATATGATGATTCTAATCGCAAATTAGACACTAACATCATCATATTATAAAAACCCATTTCAAGTCATGTATGATCAACACTCAAACTTGCAAATTGTTCAAGTATCTTGTTTCTACTATCAACTATGATGATTTTAAACATGAGTATATCATCATCTTCACCACATAATCAAAACCCACTTAGCACATAATAGGGTAATTATCAAATTCCTAGTTTTAGTACTAATTCTTCAAGTTTTCAACTAGGGTTTGTTTCTAAGCATGAATTTCATCCTAGTTTCACCCAAACATCAATCATTCAAGCTTGAATTTCAATTTTTACAAGTTCATCAAAAATCTCAACTTCATAAACATCAACAATTTGACATACCTTACGATCCCCACGACTTGGTGATCGTTTTTATGTGATCATGCATCGATTTAGGACTGAAATCGACCTTCAATTTGATGATTTTTGGCACTTTAGGGTTTCACCCCTTTCTGGTCGCTCCTGGAGATCGATCCACACACACCTTGTGTGTGTGTGGTGTGTTTTTTTATTAATAATAACTTGTTTCCTTTTCAACGGTTTTGGTCCCTCAAGTTTAGATTTTAATTATTAGGGACTAGAACTCCATATTTTATTTACTTATTTACACCTTATTAACTAGGTTAATTACTCCTAGTTAATTTGATGGGTTCGGGAAGCTATAACCCGTTATATTTTGAGTCCCGTTAACTCAGGCTCTTATAAACTCAATTCCATAAATCTTTGATTCGTTTTTATTTAATATTAGGATTTCTTATTTAAATCCAAATATTTACCGGGTTATTTTTACTACTAATGGTACGTTACCCGTCTTTTAGTATTAACGGAGTTTGATTACCAAACTCGTTTTCGGGGTGTTACATTATAGTAGTAGGCCCCTCTTGTGAAGGCTACGTTACCCTCAACCTAGTGGTTTGAGTCAGCAAGGATACAATCCCACTAGGTCGGAATATTGAAAGATAATTAAGTAAGTTATTAATGCAAAACATGGTAGGCCCCCTTCCAGGCAGCGGTCACCCTCAACTCGTTGGTCTGAGTCAGCAGGGATACAGTTCTCACGGGGTTGGTTTAAAGTTTTAATAGTAGTTTGTAGATAAGGGATTCAAGCTTTATGTGTGACACCCGGCTTTTCAGGCCGTACCGTACAATTGTAATACGTATTCTGAATAGGTAACAGGGCTATAATTGACTGGTTATGATGTTTATAGGTGAAATTTAATGTGTTGGTAAAATTAAACTTTGATAAAAATTATGTTGGCAACGGTAAGATAAACGCTTATCGCGTAACGGTTAAAATGCGAAACGAATGTCGGTGACCACCCGATCAGTGTTAAAATCCTAAAAATAGTCTGTTATGATTAGAATAAATATTTTCATCATATTCGTGAGGAAAAATAAATTAAAACGCTAAGAAACTCTATTTTTCGAGTTTAAGCGCGTACCGCGCGATGCAGCGCGTGTACCGACAAAATACTGTCAACACAGCCTGTCAAGGCAACTGAAAATCATTTTAGCAATAATTTGATAAGTTTATTCTTATAGAATGACAAAAATAAATAAAAACGCTTAAATTCCTATTTTTGCGATTTTAAGCGCATACCGCGCAGCATAGTGCACAAACTGCCAAATACCAACAATATAGCCAGTCCGGGCAAACAAAATATTGTACCGTAATATTTTGGCAGGTTTATTTTTATAAAATAATAAAAATAATTTAAAACGCACTAAAATGGGATTTAAAACGCTAGATAAAATACCCGGTATCCAGTAAAATACCTGTTTAAACAATTAAACTCCATATGTATATGTATATATATAAGAAAATGTGTGTGGATAGGAGAGAGAGAGGGAGTTGGCGGCCAAGGGAGGTGCCACCTCTTCTTGGAATTGTGAAAATGTGCCAAGTGGTTCTTGTGTCATAAACCTAATCATCATAACCTCTTAAACACTTCATTTCAAGAATTTAGAAGATCAAATCACTCTCTCTCTTCCCTCTTGATACCTCACGGCCGAAACATCACACACACACACATTCAAAAATTTCAAACTTTTCCATGAAGATTCAAGGGCTTTTCAAGGTGATTTCAAGCTAAAATGGGTGTTTGGAAGTGATTTCAAGAAAGAACAACCTTCATATTCTCATCTATTCTCAAAAACCCATCTAAAATCTTGAAGGTATAAATTTATTTTAGAGTAAAATACACGGATAGTCCCTGTGGTTTGGTGAAATTTCACCTTTAGTCCCCAACTTTTCAAAATTACACTCTTAGTCCCTGTGGTTTGACAAGTTGTTACTCGGATAGTCCCCAAAGCTGATGTAGGTTAGTTTTTCTAGTTAAGTGGGTGTGAAATGACAAGGACTATCCGAGTAACAACTTGTCAACCACAGGGACTATCCGAGTAACCTTCATCCGTTTTAGGGACTATCCGAGTAACAACTTGTCAAACCACAGGGACTAAGAGTGTAATTCTGAAAAGTTGGGGACTAAAGGTGAAATTTCACCAAACCACAGGGACTATCTGTGCATTTTACTCTTTATTTTAAAAACTTTGTTTTGATTCTTGATGTTCTTGATAAGTGATGGAAGTTTCACTTGATCTTGAGTTTAATCGCAAACTTGAAACATAAAACAAATGGGTTATATTTTGAATGAAATAAAATGGATGTGTATATACATATATGTGTGGCCATGAGTGTGTGTGTATATGTAAGTGTTTGTGTTTTTGATTTTTTTTTAATGAAAGATTCTTGAGTTACATGATTACTTGAAAAGTAGGATGCATGTAAGAATCTAAGTGTGTCATATAAGAATGTTCTAAAAGTGATTTAAGATTTGAAAGTGACATGATGAAAAGTGAATTTTTGGTGGTTTATGTGTGTGTATATATGTTTCGTATATATGTATGTATGTATGCATGTATATAAAAGTTTGTCATATGTTCTTAAATATGATGGACATTAGCATTTATGAATGAATGCTTGGATGATCATGATGATGTGTGTGTTGTAAGAACATGATATTAATGTGTTCTTGATGTATGATTAGATCATAAATAATGTTGATGATGTTGTATGAGTGCATTAGATGCACATATGTGGACATGCATGTTAATATGAAAGCATGAAATGATCATTTGAGCATGATTTGATAAAAATTAATTTTGATCAGATTATAAACCTTAAAATAAAGTTATTTTGAAGTGTTTAATGATATATAACTTTGACATAATGTTTGCTAGCTTTGCATGTTGTACTTGGTGCATTAAAAGTTGTACAATACGTGAAATCGCATGATTTATGTGACTTACATAAAAACTGCACTAATCTGATTATAACCACTATTTTAATCAGTAAATAACATGTATTGTGTTAAAATATCCAGTCGTTTCGAGTTGGGATGATTATAGTAACGTTTAATGCAAAACTATGTGTTAAAACGGTCAAAAATCGGCTTTTCGGGTGATTTTTATAAAACTAATTTAGATCAGTGAATAAACTGATGTTTTTAGTTTAAAAACAAGTATTTTAACTAATTTTAAGTTTACTTGGTGTTTGGTTGGTCATATGTGACTTCCGACGCCCGAAAACGTTACCGAATCGCTAAAATACGCATTTTTCGATGAACACTAGTA
Source organism: Helianthus tuberosus (assembly GCA_030545235.1). Taxonomy (NCBI): domain Eukaryota; kingdom Viridiplantae; phylum Streptophyta; class Magnoliopsida; order Asterales; family Asteraceae; genus Helianthus; species Helianthus tuberosus. Next base: position 9,556 of record JARYGA010046136.1, read on the forward strand.
TGGGTGAATTTTGAGTGAACCTTATGTGATAAAATGTGTTAAGTGATTCAAAAATGTAAATGTGATAGTATGTTAAGTGGTAATTTGATAATAGGAAATTTAGACTATGCATGTATGCATGTACGTTTTGTGCGGTAGAAACGGTAAACTTGCGTTAAATGTGTAACTTGTTTGTCGAGCATGAAATTTGGTACATATGAGATGTTTTATGTAGATTTGCTTTAAAAATGACAAAATAGATAAGTTAGTAATATTTTGTGTGTTCGGTGTTAAATTCTATGAACGTTTGTATATATATATTACGACGCGCAAATCATAGATATATTGTGTATAAACGGGAGAGTTAACGGAGTTACACAATAATGGTCACCAATAAAATTGTTCAAGTCGCAAAAATCATAATAACTATATATATATATATATATATATATATATATATATATATATATATAGGGAGGGGCTCATGCGAGAACCACCCTTATTGTGAGAACCATGAGAACCAATGTGAACACAACCTAAAATAGCTAAAAAAAACCTAAAAAAACCTAACCCCCACCCCCAAAAAACCTAAACCCCCCCACCCCCCCCCCCCCAAAAAAAAACCTAACCCCCCCCCCCCCAAAAAAAAAACCTAAACCCCCCCCCCCCAAGCTAAATGCTAAAAAAAACCTAAAAAAAAACCTAAAAAAAAACCTAACCCCACCCCCCCCCCCCAAAAAAAAAACCTAAACCCCCTCCCCCACCCCCCAAAAAGCTAAACCCCCCACCCCCCCCCCCCAAGCTAAAATGCTAAAAACTAAACCCCCAAAAAACCTAAAAAAATCTAATTTTTTTTTTGAATTTTTTAATATTTTTTTATGTTAAAATCGCTACTTTTCGAAGCCAAAAAAAAATTTTAAATTTTTTTTTTGGCTTCGAAAAGTAGCGATTTTTTTAAAAAATATTAAAAAAATAAAAAAAAAAATTTGTGTGCTTTTTAGCTATTTTTAGGCATTTTTGGTGTGTTCACATTGGTTCTCGCGGTTCTCACAATAAGAGGTGGTTCTCGCATGATCTTCTCCCTATATATATATATATATATATATATATATATATATATTAACGTGCCAACATAATAAAAAATGACAACTTTTCGAGAAAATCTCAAAGTTATGTGATAATTCTAAGAAACGGAGAAACTTAGGATTTTTGTGTTAAATATATATATTGATTTGAATTGTTCCTATATTAGGACGTATATAAAAATCAATCTCTGGGATTGCGATATTAAAATACGCACCCAAAGGTGAGTGTCACTAAACCCCTCTATTTACTGTTTGTATATATTCTGGGGGTAGAACACGCCTAAAAGGGTTTAATAATGTTTTTGTAATAAAACATACATTTTGATATAAATTATATATTTTCGTTGAAAATATATGGATTTTTGATAAATTATAAATATATTTCGGGATGAAATGGTTTTGGAGAATAAATAAGTTTCGGGTGGAAACGGGGTTATGCACGGTGTTTGGGGGAAAACGACTGTGTAGTTGGAACAAATTTGCTTGATCTCAAGAGAGTAAGTAACAGCATAGGCTTACATTTCGATGGGGATTTCAGGGGATTCGTACAACAACGTGTGTTAAATTGTCATATTAGTAGGATATATATATTGTACGTGAGGCAGACATCATATTGTTCTTCGAGAAAGAACCCTGCGCCCATGATGTCATTTAATCATTTAAGTAATGTACGCGAGAAATTGTTGGTAGATCTATTGGGTTGAGAACCCCGTCGTGACCGGTCGCCCCGTGTCAATGTCAAACGACGAATTTATATTCTGTTTATTGTCTAGCTTTGATTATCCCTGTATGGTTAATATATAGTTCGTATCGTCTAGCTAACATACGAGTCTGAAAACTGACGCAATAATTTAATATACAAAATCTGGGCAATATATATTACAGTTGTCGGATCGATGAACCGACGGAAGGCCCATGGATTTTTAATAAGGAAGTAATATGGACTTTCTAAAATTTATATGGATGTTTTCAAATAAACACCTAATCAGAAAGTTTTCCTTGAAATAAAATTTGTAGTAAGTGAATACGTGAACTCACCTTCCTTTGTTGACACTTGATTTTTAACGTGTTCTACAGGTACTTGAATTCGGCTTCGGGAATCATGGCGTATCTTGTGTTTGAATGATGCATGTTGTTTGATTGAAAATGTTGGACAACTTTTAAACTTTCTGGGACTTTTGTAATAAGATCCGCAAGGATTAAAGACATCTTAACTATGTAGTTGTATCGTGTCTTAAAACGTAATGTTTAATAATTTATGTTAAAATAAACCAATATGTCCAACAATAAAATGCATCGCTGATACAATTTATATGTTGTATTTTAAGCACATCGAATACCCCACACTTGAATCTTTGCTTGTACTCAAGCAAAACTCTATTTCATGGCTTACACACCCAAATGGAATAGGTAGAAGATAAGGTTTTGGTCTCATCTTTAGAGTGTCGGGAATCCAAGTTCTAAATTTATTTTGTTTTTATTTTATTTACAATCTTATTCGTCATGATTTATTTAAAACACAAGTTAAGAAAAATTATTTACTTTGGGCTAAACATGCCTTTATAAAATTCCATTTAGTTATATACAAATTTACACTTCCTCACAAGTGGTCACTCAACAATCGGCCGTTGATGTATTAAGTGAAAACGCTCGTGCCCGATTTTGGAACTTACTCCTACCATAGGCTTGACAGTTGATCAAACCTCCTCCTTTTGACGTTAAATCCTTATAAATATTAAGAGGGCTTTTGAAGGGTAGGTGGTGATTCGGGTTTGGTATGTTTTATTGGAAAAGGGTGAAAAACATAAAACATCGGTTTTTCTATTGCTTTGTGGCTTAGCAAAAAATAATTTGGCATATTTTTCTGATTTTGCTGACTTTTTTTTGGTTGCCAAAGTTGAAACTGAGCCATAATCGTAATTTCATAACCGATAGGTTTGCAAAAATGAAAGATGAAAAATGAAAAGGTTTGTTTTTGTGGGTTTGGAAATGAAAAGGTTTTTAAGGTTCAAAGGTTTAACTAGGGGGATGATTTTGGATAAAGCAAAGAAAAATAAAGGTTTTAAAAAATGGGTTGGTCTGAATGCCTCCATTATTTACTTAGTTGGATTTTTTGTCGGTAAGGACTTGGGACACATCGCATTGTCAAGTTCTAGATTCGTGAGAACCAAACGGGCTATTCACACAAAAAACGAAAATTAAGCAATTAGTATAGATGTATATTTGTATGCTCGGTAATGGCTCAAAGCTCACTTTTGTGGGAAAAAGGGTTGTGGTGTAAAAATGTATATATAATCAAATTTTACAAAGATTTGTCATGCCCATTTTCCTAATTTTCTAAATTGGTTATTTTTATCATGACGCTATCAGTTGTAAATTCGTAAAAACATAATTTTTAGAACTTATTTTACCCAACTAAACTAAGATAAGTAAAGAAAACAAAAAAGATTTTGAAAAAGGTTTGGGGTGATTAGCGGTTCCAAGGTGAGTTTTGTGTAAGGCTTGATTTAGGGGACAACCAATTCAAGGTTTTTATTATCCTACCCCCACACTTAAATTACACATTGCCCTCAATGTGTCCCAAATAGGATTTATTTTGGTAAAATGTGTAAAAAGTGTGAAAATAGCAAAAAAAAAAAAAAATTGCTACTGGCACTTGCAGCACGGGGGCGTGCTATGGGGACACGACCCCATGTCTAAAGTGCCAGTAACAAATTGAAATCCGAAGACTTACAGTGGGGTGGCCACGGGGGCGTGCTGGGTAAGCACGACCCGTGCCACAATCTGAACAGAAAAAATTTGACAACGGTAACTTGGGCACGGGTGTCACACCCTGTCTTTTTACGGAAGCGTGTGTGTGTGACTTGATCAGTTTTCATTGCATTCGATCATAATAAACGACTACATGATTAAAACAAGCGATTTCCATCCATTCATAAGTTTCAAGATATTACAAACCACAAGTTGTTCAAGTTTCAAACCATCACAAGTATTTAGTTTAAGTTACAACCAACATAAGTTTTAAAGTTCCATAAAGGACTTATTTAAACAAAAGTTTAGATTCATGAGGCTTTGCATCCTATATCTCATCAAGGATGAGATATATGAATCAAACCCTCCACAAGTCGATGAAATCGAGACTTGAAACACAAAAGCTTGAAAGTAACGCTGGCACCAAGATCCATCTATTTACCTGAAATACATGTAAGTTGAAAACATCAACAAAAGTTGAGCGAGTTCATGTGTTTTATATGTATGCGCATCAAATGAATCTCAAAAACATTTGAAAGTTCCAGTGTTGAAAGTAGGTATGTAAAGCGTCTATGAACATGTTGATCATTAATGTTTTGCAAGGACATTAATATATGTGATGAAATAGGAGGTACTCAACCCGAGTAGATGATTTTTAGTGTCGGTTCACTTCGACTGGGACACAATAGCACTGCACTCTAAGTGGTCACCCATGGGCCGTGAGAGGGGCTCGCCCGTACCCATTAGATCTAACCTTTGTTTCGTGGTCCTTAAAAGGATTAATGGCACCTTAGTTACAGCCTATGCTCACATGATCTAAGAGTTCATTCTATAGCTTAATCATACCCATGTTAACATGTATTTCCCCCCGAAAGTTGTAAACCGAAAATGTTAAAAGAAAAGAGGGACATGAACTCACAGTTTTGCGTCCGTGTAAAATGCGTACTCAAATTCGGTTTCCTTGGTTTGTTTTGCAACCTACAAACGTGCTAGGTTTTATTAGACACTTCGGTCTTGTAACGGTTCTTAGTCTTAAACACTTATTAAGACTTGTTTTGGATTTGTTTTTGTTTTGAGTTGCACTTTTAGTGTATGATGTCTTTATATAATTTCTCATAATTATATAAAATTCAAGGTTTAATATATTAGTTAAAATATTATATTTTAACTTATATTATTTTCATGCATTGCATGTATACCATTTAAGGGTTTCGTTAAAAAAATAATATATTTTTAACTCATTTTGATATATGGCTTCCATATACGTGTGTTTGTAGTTTTCATAACCAAAATACCGTTTATTGAGTATTATACATTTGTAAGTATTCCCAAGTATAGGTATACTTATATTATGAGTATGTTGATTATTTCACTTTGTATTCTCATATTTATGTATAATACTTGTATAAGGGTATTTGTGACAACTGTCAAAATTCTAGGTATCCGTACAACTATTAAACCATGATTAGTGCTTAATGACTGTGCTGAATTACAATTAATGATTTGAATTGCTTTCCGATTATTGCTTAATGTCATATCATTATTGCATGAGAGCTTTATTTACTCAATTGATGCATTAAATACAGTTAGCACAGTTATCAGACAAATCAGGAAAGTGCTGACAGAGTTCAGTACATAGACAGACAATGTGTTGAGACACAGAATGAGCCAGAAACTAAGTATTACACTAGTATAGTGTGTAGGAAAGTAAGGATCATAAAACTGCCTTCCTATAAATAGTTTAAGTGCCGGAAAGTGCCTAAAACTCACATAAACTGCAGAATTCTGAAGAAAATCAGCAAATTCAGCATTTTAAACCCTCTAATATCATGCAGAAATATGGTTAAATGGTCCTGAATGCTTTCCTAAGTGTCGGGAATCAACAGTGTCACAAAAGGTAACATAAAGCACACTAAACTGCATAGTTTAGCACCTTAACAAACCGATAACCAACCGAACAACCGGACACTACCCGAAACACCAAATTTTCACTAGAAGCATTGTTTTAACATTACCAAACTAGTTATGGTCCCCGAACATCATAACACTACATAAGTATCTAGTAACTAAAGTATCTAACTAAATACTTGGATTTTAACCTAAGTAACTAACTTAGTTACAACCTAAGCCTACTACCCCCCCCCCCACCTGTGAAATCGGCCAACATATGGCCCACATGAAGATTTCATTTGAATATTCTATTAGATCATGTTTTTGCTTTATGTGGCATATTATACATGAGTTAAACACTAGACATGGGTTATAAGCATGCACACCAAGTCCTAAGTCTCATTCTTACAAACACTAGAACACACACATCTTTCTCTCCTCCCTCTTATGCTCTCGGCCGAACCAAACCACACCATCATCACCATCATTCATTCATCCTACATACATTTCAAGCATATACAAGTGTGTTAGAGGTTGCACAAAGGAGCTAGGAGCTTTCGGAAGTTCAAGGACCTTCTTTATTTGCTATTAACCACTCTATTTCTTCTCTTGATCATCCCTAGCCTTGAGCTAGTGGTAAGAACATCATAAAATCCATTTCTCATCTTATCTTAGTGGTTAAAAGATGTTACATGTTGATTATTATGAAGAACACTAAGAATCACAAGAAAGAAACTTGAACATAAGCTTAAATCATGAAGGAATCTTAATGTTTATGTGTTGTTATGCTTGATGATTGTTGTTTATTCATGTATTTGATGTTGATCATCATATGATCTTGCTAGATCATGATTAAAAACATAATCTAGCAAGATGAGAGGATGAGAATGTTGTAAGATTATAGATCATCCTCACACAGAACATGAACTTGAAAGAATATGTGGTTTTCTTGCAAAATAATGATCAAAGTAAGTTGTAATACTTGTAGATCTAAAATTTCATGGATGATTTCTCAAGAAACCAAGTTAAAAATACAAGTTTTACTTAAACATGGTTCTTAAACAAATAAACCTTATTTTTGGTGGTTAATAAAGTGTAGAAACACTTATGTAACAAAAAAAAAGATCCATGAAGAAACATTTTTAGAAAACATGAATATAAGTTGTAAAGATCTAATTTCTTTAAAAATGATGTTTTTAAAGAATCAATCACACTTTAAAGGATAACAAGGCTAAGAACACTAGTAAGTTACTACAAATTTTTGTGAAATTACAAGTTCATGAAGTGTTAGTTTATGCTTGTTTTTGGCAAGATTGGTAAGTATAGATTATTTATTGTTAATTGTTGATTGATTGTGTTGATTTTACAAAAGAAAATGATATGCCTTCAAGGCATGGAAACCTCCATTTTTAGGGGAAACTATGGCAAAATTTTTCTAAAAATTAAACACTTAGAAAAATATTTCTAAACAAATATTTACAAGTGTATTTCAAACCATAGATTTTCACATAAAGTTTGCCATAGAATTTTTGTTCAAAAATATAAATATTGGAGGTTGTTTTTTATAAATAAAAGTGACTAAATATGTATTTAGGAAATATATATTTAGATGACACCATGTGTGGGATTATTTGTATATTTTGTGTATTAGTTATATTATTTTAGGACTTGAAATAATATAACTCATCAAAATACCAAAAATTACCATCCAAAATATTACCAAAATTCCAAGGAGTAAATATACAAAGAATGTACAAAATATTAGTGAAACTGAACTAAGGAATATAACTCACAAGAATGTTCCAGAAATAATATTCACAAGTATATTTTGGCAAATAATATTTTGGACACCAAGTGGGTGAAAATATGATTTTTACAATTATCACAAACTTATATCATATTTTTTTTACAAGAAGAAAATATATTATTTTTGGGTGAATAAAAATATGTATTTTCTTGGAAATATTAGAAGATATATTATTTTTGGAAGAGATATATATTTTCTCAAACAAAAACGGAATATATTATTTTTGGGAGAAAAATAAGTTTATATATATATTTTCTAAGTTAGACTTGAAAATATATTATTTTTGTGACTTATATGAAAATACAAATATTTTTGCCAAAGGAAAAATTATAAATAATTTTTCTAAGTAATATTCTTCAAAATATATATATTTTGAAAATTTATATTAATGTATTTTTAATAGAAAGATTATTCCGGAAAGTTGATATAACATTAAGTATAAGGATACTTAATAATTACAGGAAATAAGTATTTTCATACGTATAATTACACTCCGGAATACGACCCCACATATATGGAAAAATATACAAGTATGAGAATACGAATACAAGTACACCCATCCTTGGGAAGGAAATACATGTATAAATACTTGAGAAATATCCAGTTAAAATATATTATTTTAACTAGTATTCCAAAATTTAATAAATATAATTTAAGTTAAAATATTTATTATTTTAACAAATAATTATAACTTGGAATAATATCGAAGACACGAAGAATCGTAACTCAAAGCCACTAACTAATACTAAGTCAAGCCACGACCCGCTCGTCTAATAGATCATAGTACGTTGTAGGTAGTCGTGTACGCCAGGCAAAGCTTGAGTTACTATGTGTGACAACTGGCACTTTTCCATGCATTCCGTACAATAATTAGACAGTAATATGTGCTTTAATGACTGTGCATGATCTAGTTTACAAGACAAATAAACTTCTGATTTCTATTATATACATACAATGGCATTTCATATTGCAAGACTTTTATCATTACTACATGCAACACGATATAGTTCTATTAATGCACAGAACAGAATTGGCACAGTTATCAGACAAACTAGAAGCACTGACGGGAGTTCAGTACTTAGACAGACATGATGTTAAGACACAAAATAAGCCCCAGGACCAAGTATTACACTAGTAAAGAGTGTAGGAACGTAGGGGTTACAAAATTGCCTTCCTAGTGATAACATAGGTACCGGAAAGTGCCAGAAACACACTAAAACTGCAGAATTCTGCAGTAAATAAACAAATTCAGCAATTTTCAGCAATTTAACATCTAAATATAATGCAGAAAAGTGGTTTAATGGTCCAGAATACTTTCCTAAGTGTCGGGAACCGAAACTGTCATAAAATACAACATAAAGCACACTAAACTGCACAATTTAGCACCTTAATGAACAGTAACGAAACGAACAACCGGACACTACCTGAAACATCAAATTTTTACTAGAAGCACTGTTTTTATCTTACGAAGCTAGTTATGGTCACCGAACATCATATTACATCTCATAAACATTAAATACATAAAATACCTAACTAGCACCATTACATCCTAACTAAACTTGTAACTAACCTTTGAAATGGAACTAGATACCCCCATAACCGGTTATAAAAGTGGGCCCCACACATTGATTTTATTACAATATTTTATAAGATATGTTGGGTATATTCTCGACATTTATGCCATATGCTTTCTAAATGTTGGAAGAAATCATTTATAAACCATAAGTTAGTAACATAAGCCACATTTATCATCTTCAACAACTCAACCCCTTCTCTTCTCCTCCATGTTCACGGCTCCAAACACCCCTCCTATATCCTCCATTTTCAATCCATTTCCAAGTAATCTAAGGTGATTCTAAGGTGTCTTAAGCACATTTAAGAAGGGTGGAAGCATCGAAACTTGAAGGACCTTCACCATTTGCTTTTATCCACTCTATTTCTTCTCTTGATCATCCCTAGCCTTGAGCTAGTGGTAAGAACCTTGATCTTTCTATTTTACATCTATTTCAAGTGGTTAAAAGATGTTACAAAATGATAATCTTGAAGATCATGAAGAAACATAAGAATAAATGTTGGTGCATATGTCTGTCGACTTCGTCTTGTATCATGTCTTGTAATAGATTAGATAGATCAGGGCATGAAATACGAGAAAAGTGTGAAATATGAGTGATAGGCCATTTTGCATGAAATGATGTTTGGTCATTTCGCTCGAAATGCCATTTCGTGTGAAATTGTTTCGTGCGGAATGGTTGGCCTATAAATAGTTGCCTTTATCATTTCGTTTGTTTGGTTCTGATTCCAGTAGCAAAGCTCTGCCGAAGTGTCTCCAGCATTGTAAAACGATCTGATATCAATACAGAGACAGTTTAAAGTGATTCTTTGTGCAAACCAGCTGAAATTACTTCGATACGTTTGTTTCCGCCACTTGTATTGAATAGAACTCTTCTGAACGACTCGTTTTGGTCGTGCAAACGATCCTACAAGTGGTATCAGAGCTTAGGAGGAAGAGTTCTTACCATTTCAGCTGAAAATTCTGATTTCTACACCTTCTTTTAAAAATTAACCAAGTTTTCACTGATAAAATGGCTTGATATTGAAATATAATGTGCGAAACAGTGATTTAACAAACCCTTGAAAGAATCAGACCATAAATCGGCTTAAAACTTGATTAATTTTAACAAAAAACTGTCCGATTCGTGTGACGTCATCACCATTTCGCGCGAATTGATATCATTTCGTTTGAAGTTGCTTCATTTCGTACGAAACAGTGTTCTCATTTCGCACGAAAAGGCCATTTCGCTTCAAACAAGTTCATCAGATCTTCATTTCGCACGAAACCAGCATCCATTTCGCACTAGAGTGTCATTTCGTTTGAACATTTGTCATTTCGTACGAAATCATTCATTTCGCTTGAAAGTGATCTTCATTTCGCACGAATTGAGTAAAAGGAGTTCATTTCGCTTGAAAGATCATTCCGTTTGAAGGAATCCATTTCGCTTGAAGATCCATTTCGTTTGAAAGATTAGTTTTTGTGAATTTTTGAAACTGAAACATGGAAGAAGAGTTTTACAATGCCTTTGCTACTCCGATTACTGTTGCACATAACACAATGTTAGAAAATGAAACGGGCACCATGCAAAAACCGTCAAAGCTCATGACTATTGAGGAGTATAAAGGATGGGAGGAGCGATTCGAAAATTGGGTTCAAGCAAATTACTTGGATGCTTGGGAATGTGTTGAAACAAAATATGTTAGACCGGTGAATGATGATGAAGAGGTTATTGCTATTAAAGATCTAAGTGTTGAGGAGAAAAAGAAATACAAAGATGAAAAGATGATCACTAGTCTATTGCATCAAGCTGTTAAAGAAGATATCTTGGTTTTACTGCAACACAATGGAAGTGCATATTCAATTTGGAAAGCATTAAAATCGAAGTTTGTTGGAAGTAAAGAGATGATCAAGAGATGATTTCCGTGATGCTAATGTTTCTACTTTAGGATTTGATAAATCTAAAGTTACTTGTTTTCGTTGTAGGGAAAAAGGGCATTTCAAGAGAGAATGCACAAACCGCGAAGCAAGTGGAGCTCAAAATCCTTTCAACAACAATGATTATTATCGAAAAGCGATTTATCATCAACTTGCACAACAACCGTATCAACAACAAACACAAACTGCTCATGCTAAGAAGGAGATTGAAGAATCAAAGAAAGCTTATCTTGTTAATCAAGATGATGGAAGATCGTCAAAAGGTTTCAGTTGGGATAAATATATTTCAGCTGATAGCAAAGCATGTTTGATAGATCAAGATGATGAAAGGCTACCAAAAGGTTTTACTTGGGATGACTATGATCCTAATAAGACCTCAGATCATAAAGTTTTTGTTGCTCGAGTTGTTGAAGATAGTGATAATGATGATTATTATGCAAACAGAATGAGAGAGCACTTAAGAATGCTAGATGAGAGTGATGACAGTGATGATGAAGAAGTTCGTGTGATAAGGAAGAAGGTAAAAGAAATTCCAGCTTTCACGGTTGAAGCAGAAGCTGATGCACGAAAGATTCATGTGAAGTGTGAAAATTGTGAAACAGTGAAGAAGCAAAACAGTACTTTGATTCATAACATGAACAGATTGAAAGAATCCTATGATGTTCTAAACAAAGCCATGAATCAATACAATCAATCAAGCAGTGAACAGGCAACAGCTATGAAGACACTTCAAGGAGCTTTCATGACAAAGCAGAAAATCGTCAATAATTACATTGAAAAATGTGCTATGCTGGAACAGAAACTGGAAACCCAGAGGATAGAAACTGAAAGGGTAAACAGGTTGTTAAAAAGTTACTCATGTACTTCTTATGTTATTGACAGGATTTATCCAACAGTTGAAGGCATGAAGGCGTTTGAAGAAGAGGATACTGAAGAGAAGAATTCTGGAAAGAAACATAGTGCCGGTTATACAAAGTGTCCGTCTCCGCTTGAAAATGGATATTTTCCATGAAATCCTAATTCGGAGAGAGTAAAAAAGGCAACCAATTTACAATGGGAATATGAGCCATCAAATAACTTGCCAGACAATATTGATGTCACTTTCACTTCGTCTGATACTGATCATGAGTCTGAGTTAATAAAGAAAGTGGTCGATCAGGTGTTAGATAAAGATGAAACCGAAGAGTCAAAGTTGGTGTCAAACTCAGAGTCAAAGTCTGAAACGTCAAGTCCAACAGTCAGAAAGGGCAAACGGGTTTATAATAAAGAATTTCTGCTATCAAAATCTAATTTGAATGACGAAACATTCAAAGTGGCTTATACTTCGAATGATTCTGACAAATTATATTTTGATGAAGAATTTCCAATAAGAGGTGTTAAATCTGAAATGATAAAAAAGGTTTTCAAACTAACAGAAATTAATATTTCTGAAATAAAAGATGTAAATCTTTCTGAAAAACCTAAAAAGTGCATCTCAAGAGTACAACAAAGAGAAAATAAGAAAAAGGGTTACAGTTCTGGTTCGGGTTATCGAAAGAAACCAAACCATAACGGTAATTTCAAAAAGAAAGGACTTGGTTTTGTTCCACCAGAAAATCATAAAAATGAGAAAACTTATAAACCAAAAACTGTATTTGTTTCAGGATCAAGCTCGGTAGAAGAGGAAAAGTGTTCATTCTGGAAGCAGACGAACTAAGAATTCCTTGCGAAGAAGCAAGAGGAAATGAAGAATGAAAGCTATTCAGAAGAAGAAAGAGACAAGAACCTGTTTTCAATGCAAAACAGTTGGTCACATTGCCAGGAATTGTCCAAAGGCAATTCAAACAAAACAAGGAGTCTCTAATAAGTTGAAAGAAAAAGTTGTTGAGAAAAGTATACCACCAACCAAAAAATTTAAAGTTTTTGAAAACTCAATGCGAAGAAGCAAGAGGAAATGAAGAATGAAGCTATTCAGAAGAAGAAAGAGACAAGAACCTGTTTTCAATGCAAAACAGTTGGTCACATTGCCAGGAATTGTCCAAAGGCAATTCAAACAAAACAAGGAGTCTCTAATAAGTTGAAAGAAAAAGTTGTTGAGAAAAGTAAACCACCAACCAAAAAATTTAAAGTTTTTGAAAACTCAACATTTGAGGTTGGAGAGTGTTCAAAAAATGTTTATAAAAGAAAGGTGAATCTTAACAACCAAAGGTGGGCTGTGAAGAAATCTGATGATAGTTCTGGCAATGAATCTGATTCCACAAAGTCAGATGAGCCACAAGTTGAGACAAAAGTTGAAAAGTCAGTTCCGCCAATAGATGATGCAAATTTTCCACCATTGCAAGCTAAAAATTTTAAACAAAAAATTGGAAAAGTTGAAATTTCAAATAAATTTTTTTTCTGAAAAGAAGGAATTTGATGTTGAAAAGGCGTTTAACCCCAATGTGAAACATATCTTTCGTAAAATGGTTGACGGGAAGGTCAAAGGGGTAAAGGAATTTTATGAGAAGAAAACGAAGAAACCAGATGAAGATGGGTCATCCCAGGTCAGTAACTGGGATAGAATCTATCACGACTAAAACTCTGGACTTGCCAGAGCTCCCAGGTTGGTAAGCGTGGAGCAGGTATCGGCATCTTTCTTGAGAAAGTCACATTTGTGAAATTTCGATCTACAAGTGGTGTGATTGTGAATAATCTAGAAGTGGTTATTGGTTGTTCCTACAAGTGGTTAGTCAAGGTCATTAAGTTGAACTTGAGTTAACTTTCATACAAGTGGTTGTGAAAACAAAGTGATGAATAATCCCCTAACCTACAAGTGGTTTGTGAAAATCAACAAAACTTATTTTCCGGAAAAACCATTTTGATTAAAACAAACTTAAGTGTTTTGAAATCATAATGGGAAAATAGTTTGTTGTAAGGGGGAGTTCTGATTGTTTATGCCAAGAGGATGGAGATTTGAAGCAATTCGATATCAGTCTGTCACTTTATTTGTACAGTTTGTTTTTCAATTTTTCTCAGAAAATCAAAATTGAAACATATTTTGATTTTAGGGGGAGTAAAAATTTTTTAGAAATTTCGAAAATTTGAAAAATACAAAAACATGATAAAATCTATAAAAGCCAAAAACATTTGAAAAAATGAAAAAGAGTTTTGTTGTGAAAAAGAGGAAATGCTAGTACATCAGTGGACTGTCACAGTACGCTAAAGAAATGGAAAGTTAAAATGTGATAAACGGTCTCACTAAAGATGTGACGATAGGCTCAGCTAGACTAGTCGATTTGCGAGAACGATACAAACTTAAATGAACAAGCCTAGTTCTAGTGGGAAACGCGGTTGAAAGCATAGTACTTAGTTTTATCCTTCTTGATTGTATGCCTACTCGGTAATCGCTGAATGCTATAATAGCAAAAAAACCTGTCAGTTTGTGAACTTTCACAACTTGCTGAAAAATCACTGTGATTGTGCATTTCTTTTTGCAAAGATTTAAACTTGTTTTATTTCTTTATTTTGTTTAAGCATTGGACATCCTCTGCGTATACGTGAGTATCGAACTGGATGTTAATGCCTAAACGTTCTGCTTTATTTTTCTTGGTGTTTCGTTTAAATCTTGGATCACCTCTGCGTATATGTGAATATCGAACTGGTGATTAAGATCTAAACATATTCAACTTGTTTTTATTTCTTATTTTGTTTAAACATTGGACTTTCTCTGCGTATCGAAAGATCGACTTGATTGTTAATGTTTAAACATTCTGAATTGTTTTTCGCACATATCACAGTTGATGAAAGTTTAAAGGCATTACTTGAGTCAGTGTATTGCATGATGAGGGGATATGCTGAGATCGTGGGGTCCATAAGAATTTAGTGCAATATTAATATACCTTAACGTATCGGTAAGCATTTCGAAAGCTTTTAGATTGAGTTTAAGAGGACAACTATATCGCCAATCTATGTGAATCATTTAGAACTTAAAATGTTTAAAGCTTAACGGTGCTAGTGATGTGTCTCAATAACTGATATGATCCTCTTATACAAACTCACAAAAATATTGTCTGTATATATTTCTTTAATACTTTCTCTTAAAAACAAAATTCCAAAAAGATTTTAGTGTGTTTTAGCATAAAATTTTTGAAAATACAAAAAGATTTTCGACAACTGATGTTGGAAAGCTGGTTTTCAAAATTCCAAGTGCTAAACATGATAAACAATGGTTTGGGAGAGTTTGTTTGTTGTATGGAAAAATCTTGAAATGTTTAAATGGTTCATTAATTTGAATCAAAATTTTGAATGTTTGAAATTCTGAAAGTTTATCAAATTACAAAAAGTGTTTATCTTACAAGTGGTTGAGGATTGTGCAGGTTAAAGCCAGGTTTCGATTCCTATGGATTTTCAGCTTGAGAAGAGCCAGGAAATGTTCCTGAACCTATGAAAACCTGAGCAGTGTTTAGAGCCAGGATATCAATTCAAAACCTATGAGAGTGCTATTCCAGACTGCGATCCCAACTGATTGTAAGGGGGGGTCTGAAGATGTAAGAACCAGAATCAAATCCTGAATCTAAGATCAACATTCAAGGGGGAGTTTGAATGGTTTAAAGCCAGGTTTAAATCCTGATGTTCATGCAAGCTGCTGATGAACTTAAGGAATCAAGAGATCTGATCAAGAGAGGATAGATCTAGGTTGCGATTCTGGAAGAGAAAGAGAAAGAGAAAGAGAAGAGATTGATTGAGGATGCTTACAATGGAGAATACTTTGGAGGAGAGCATGAAGACTAATAAAGATTGAAAACTCGACATGCTTGTGACAACCCGCACTAAACCAGATATCCGTACGACTTAATTAATGATTAATTGCTGCTTAATTACTGTGCTTGTTTGAACTAGCTGATGAACTGCTACTTGATATCTGATACATGTACTTACTTGCATCATACTTTACTTATCGTCACTACATTATTTACATACTGAACCTTAGTGACAAACATGATGCACAAAAAGCACAGTAGCACAATAGCGGATAACCTATTGAACATGCTGATAAAGCCAGCATCAGGCAGACACTGCCTCTAAGGCCTGTAAGAGCCTGAGATAATTGCTACACTAATGGTGAGTGTAGGGATACAAGGGTTGTAGAACTGCGTCTCTAGGAATAAGTCACAATGACTGGATGTGCCTAAAACGTACTCTAAGTACAAAACTCAGCACTTTACACAATAATTCAGCTTTTAGCTAACTAATAAAGTGCCAAAACATGAGAAAAATATTGCTAGACACTTTCCAAAGTGTCAGGAATGAGTCGTGTCACTAAAAAGAGTATTAACGACACTTTAAAGCTTTAGTAACGCTTTAACGGATTACTATCCAACCAAACAACCGGACTATACCCGGAACATGAAAATATTGTTATTTTCATTATTTATCTTTTTCTGAGCCAGTTAGGGTCCCTGATTACCCTAACACCCTTTATAATGCGTGACACACAACTAACCAAGTTAATCTCTAAACTTAACTTAGTTAACCTAACTAAGTAACCAACTAATGGTTAGAAGCCAACTAAAGACCCCCCCCCCCATTGAAATCGGCCCCATCAAGGGGAGACAAGCCTTGATTTCTTTTTATTATTTTAATCAAGGTGTTTAAAATCTAGAAGACACATGGACCATTGATTTAAAACTTCCTAATTCTCTATAAGTACATAAGTTGGCACATGAGATTAAACACCACACTTCACCATCCAAAGCTCTCTCTCCCTCTTGCTCTACTCACGGCCGAACACCCCTTGGGACACCCCATCCATTTTTGGCTTCCATCTTCACATCACAAGATCATACAAGCTTCAAGGGTCTCGTATTAGGAAGCTTGGTGCAAGCGGAACGCGAAGGACCTCTCTACTTAGCTTTTATCCACCTCATTTGCGCATAGATTCTTCCCTAGCCTCGAGCTAGAGGTATAATGCTTAAAACTCGTATTCGAACTAATCTAAAGTGGTTAAAAGTATTTGTATCGGTTAAAACTCGTTAACATGCATGATGAAACTTTAAAGTCTACTAAAAATGCTATAAGTGTTGGATAAAAGCTCATATGTTGTGTAAATGTTGTAGTAATTAAAATGTATGATTATTTAGGCCCGATCTATGATGTGGTAGCTCGGATCATCGTTTAACCCGGTTTGGTAAGATCATGGATCTTAACATAAGCTTGTTTTGAATAATACAAGGGTTAAAAGGTGAAACTCTACCACACGCGAATCATGAACTTGTGTAAAAGAGTTTTACTTGTAAAATTGTGTTTAAAACTAGCAGATCTACGCATCTGCAAGTGGTATTTTCGAAGAACCACGTATCAAAGAAATCATGTATTTAAAAGATGGATTTTACACTAACAAGCATGATTTTTATAAAACCACAAGTGTGTAAACACTTGTGAAATGAAAAGATCCGACAAAATAACAGTTTTTGTAAAAGATAACGGGAAGTTGTAAAGATGGATTTTTTTCTAAAAACGAGGTTTTTACAAGATCAAATTACCTTATATGAAGATCTACTAAATTTAAGGGGATTTACACCACAGTTTTGGGAAAACTGCAAGTTCATGTAATTTTTGGCAATTTACACATATGCTGATTAGTTGTTGTGATGAAAGTTGTTCTGATCAAATAAAGAAAATTGTTGAGTTGATTTGTTAAAGAAAATGATACGCTTGAAAGCGTGGCCACCTCCAGTTACAGAGGAAACTCT
>JARYGA010046137.1:0-35416 GCA_030545235.1 Helianthus tuberosus
GACTCGTGGGAACGACTCTGAATTAAGACTATTCTGACTTTGGACTCAAGGAGTTGACTTCTAAACTCACAAACCTCATTATGAATGACGTTGGATGTAACTCGCATCAAATCATCTTCATGGATCATAGTCATAAGATGTATTTGATTTAGGTATACTCATTTAGTATCCTCTGACCTGAGATACATACTAGAACTTTCGTTTACTAAAAGACTATTCTTTGATCAGTGTCCAACGCTGTCGCGTAACTGCCAGTCATAAAGGCATTGGTTGGGAGTGGTTCTGAAGTTCAGTGGGAGTTGTTTGTAGTCAAGATGGGATTCTGTACTCTTACATTATAATGTAACAGTTAGACATCGGGGCTGCCTCATTGATTCAAACTGGTGAAGTGTAAGGCCTTACCCAAACTTACTGTGTGTTTGATTGGACCACTTTGATTATGTGAACGAGAACGATAATGATTGAACGCCATGTGAGATTGAATCTGATCCATGTCTCATTGTTCAATTGATGTCTTTTACAGAAAGGATAGATGACGAAGATTGCCATAAGTCTATTGTCTTCATGTAGCAAGTCGTTGCTAAAGAGAAGATACATTGGTTAATGACTTTAAAGTGTCATGACCTGTTGGGGGCATCTATGTGTAGCTAGAACACCGCTGGCTGTCTGCGTTGAGATCTTATCAGACACCGTCCAAGTGGGAGTTGTTGGATATTATGTCCGGTTCGATAAGTCAACGTTGCCGACCGGGTCTTGACCCGTAAGAGTTACACCTTGGGCAACGAACTAAAAATCCACTTAACCCGTTTAACTGGTAATTACGAACAACATACAAGACTGATCATAATTATATTTATGATCATAAGCGGGTATTAACTGAGAGACGGGTACATGGACCAGGTGACACGGGTATTCTCACCCATTGCCACTTGTCGCGCACCTAACTTTTGGCCAATTAGAACACGTGCATTATGCATGGTGTGACAAATGGCTAACATGCAAGAAGGGTCCATATTCTTTTAATTGGTTATGGGTCTTGCATTTTGAGTTAGTGGAGAGATGGGATGAACAAGAGGAAATGCTCTCAACCACACCCACAAAAACAACCGGCCACCAAGCCAGCCGCGGGCCGCCCCGCCGCCACCGTCGCCGCCACCGTCGCCGCCCCGTCTCCGCTGTCTAACCGTTGACCGCCACCGCCCTGCTGCCGCAGCCTGCTGCCATCGGCCACTGCTCCGGCTTGGCGCCGGCCCCTTCGTCGCGTTTCGTTGGTTCGTTTACTAGCACTTGTTCGTTGAACCTTGGTGTCTCGACCGGTTCGTCATTAACCAAGGTATATCTTTCTCATCGGTAGTTATAAATATTTTTTTACTATGCTCGTATTTGCATGTAACCGGATCCTGTAGGGTTTCGATTTGTTGATCATTAGTTTATATTTCCGCTGCGTTTTATT
This sequence comes from Helianthus tuberosus, assembly GCA_030545235.1. Taxonomy (NCBI): domain Eukaryota; kingdom Viridiplantae; phylum Streptophyta; class Magnoliopsida; order Asterales; family Asteraceae; genus Helianthus; species Helianthus tuberosus. The sequence continues at coordinate 1,454 of JARYGA010046137.1, forward strand.
AATTAACTCGTTTAATTAATTAACTATTATTTATTGAACCGGGTTTTGATAAATAAAATTTTGACCGATCACCACGGAAACCCAACACACTCTTCTCAATGGGTGGATTCTTTCGGTTTGAATTTTTGTCGTGGTACAAAATCCGTCTACGGAATCATGTTCCTCTATGACGTTTACATGAAGAACTAAAAACATTCAAAATTAATTGTTTTCTTTATACTTTTTTATATAATACAATGAGAATTGGCTGTATGAAAGTCCTTTTCATAACCTTCTTATTCATGAAACTTTTATAAGTTATATTAAATATAAGTGATAAATGAGTTAGTACATACAAAACTATAAAGTTAAAAGTAAGACCAATAATATCATTTTAACATGTATATAATAAAAATAAAAATAACCATATATTGCAAATAAATGTTTTTTTAAATACCAAATTGCAAAAATCAACCTTTATGTTTGCCTCAAACTGCATTTTATACCTTTCAATATGAACTCGACAAAAACCAACCTTTATGTTCATGTTACACCCTATAACCTTTAGCACTAACCACGTCAAAAAATCCAGTTAAATGGACTCACATGCCTTGCACATGAGGGCATTTAAGTCTTTTACTTTTAAATTAAAACATTTTTTTTATTTATTAATAAAAACCCACTTCTTAAATGTAACCTAATCAATATTTAATGTAACATTGGATTCTAGATTTTAATTATTAATTGTCTATGACACATAAAAGGGTATCAATGATTAAAATATAATAATATCGAAAATACTAAAATTGAACCGTGTTAAATTTTGTAGATGGCTGCTAACAATTACCCAAACTGTCTGTAACCTATCACTAAAAACAATCCTTGAAAAGGATCGTCTCAACCATAACACTTCAAGGACTGGTATCGAAACTTAAGAATCGTTCTCAAGCAAGAGAGGATATCCTATGTGTTGAACGATCCTATTCCCGATAAACATCTTATGGAAGATGAGGATGCCTATAACAATTGGATTAAGAATAATACCGTGGATTCTATGCAAGCCTCTCGTCTCATGTTGGAACTATGATTCCCGAGATTCAAAAGGATTTTTGAACATCATGAGTGTACGACATGATTACCTAATTGAAGGAAATGTTCCTACAATAAGCAAGGGGAGAACGCTTCAAAACGGTTTGAGCGCTTCATACATATCGAATGGAGGAAACCCAATCGGTCTCATCTTATGTCTTGAAGATAAAAGCCACATTGATCGCCTCGAAAGGCTCAATATGGGTAAAAGGGCTTTCTCCATTCTAACGATCAATGAGGGTGGCAACAAGAAAGGGCATCACCCCGATTCCAAAGCAAGTGTTGTAAAGGAAAGGGGCACTTCAAAGGGAAAAGGAAAAGAAAGACTAAAGCGCAACCACCGAAACCAAAAGAAAAGAAGGCAAAGGTTGCCACGAACGATCCATGCTTTGAATGTGGTGAGATAGGGCATTTGAAAAGGAATTATCCAACCTATCTCAAGGAGTTGAAAAACAAGAGGGATGCAGGGAAAACCTCAAGTGCCACACCCCGAATATCAGAGCATTGGGGTGACTGGACTGGTATCTTCATTGCACAGCAGAAGCAAATAAGCTAAGTCTTTTAGAAATTGAACGCCACTAAGTACTCGTATCTCCAATGGTTCTCCTATTCCAACCGTGCCTTGTCTTAGAAATGCAACCTGAGAAAGAAACATGCGAAAAAGTCAACATAAAGTTGAGCGAGTTCATAGTTTGTTTGTAAAAGATTTGAAATAAATCTTTTGAATAACCGGTTTTTGAAGTATTGTTGAGAAAACGAATTTAAAATCATTTTCTTGTCATGTTATACGGACTTTGTATGAAAACATGGCATGTATCTTGTATAAAACAAGTATTTCTGTATGTATCTTGTATAAATCAAGTATTCTTGTGTACACCACGTACTCATGTATAAATCAAGTATTTCTTGTATGTAACATGTTGTTAATGGGTTGCAAGGCCATTAACATGTGACACGACATAGGAAGCAACCAAACCTTAGGCATTTTTCTAGTTGGCATATTCTGAGACACAAAAGCACTACTCGGTTCTCGTTCTCACCAAGAGTGTGGCTGCCCGACACCCGTTAGATCAAACCTTTTGTTCTGCGGTGTCACACCCCGACCGCGTAAAACAACAAATCGCGGCGGAAACATCGGGGCGTGTTGCAACAGAATTAATTGTTTCATAACCATGGCATACAAAGTTGTATTTTATTTATAAACAAAGGTGTTACATTGTTTCAAACAGGAAATTTAAAGAGTTCTGAACATAATTAAACATAGTCTATCTTCTTTTAAAGTCTAAGGCACAGGTCCGCCCTAGTATCATGATCAACATCCTATGGAAAAGCACCTGAAAACACATGTGAAAATAGGTACGTCAGCATAAAAATGCCTGTGAGATACATAGGTTTGTGAAAAATAGGATTCATGACTTATGTTTAAGAAAAATGTTTAGTCATGAACCTTGTAATTTGCTTTGTCTTGTAAATCATTTGAAAACAATAAGATCAGATGATATGTATAAGTAAATGTCAGGTTAAATAAATAACCATGTAAAAATGTGTTTGTATAAGATAAGTTGTTTGTAAATAAATGTCTTGTGAAAAGTATGTTATTTGTATAAAATGTTCTATGTCTCAAACTGAAATAATTCAAATAACGTTACGCCATATAATACCATACAAACACTTATATATAGGAAGTACCAGCGGCGTATCCACCATGCTTGTATCATATTACACACGCATCGTTACTTAATCACTTAATCAAACCAAACCAACCAATGTAAGAAGTCTATGTTTAATTCAATTGTCAAATGTATTGAATAATATGTCAAATGTAAATCATGTCAAATGTCTATGTCAAATATCCATGTCAAATGTCTATGTCAAATATCCATGTCAAATGTCTATGTCAAATATCCATGTCAAATGTCTATGTCAAATATCCATGTCAAATGTCTATGTCAAAATGTCATGTATGGCAAGTGAAATGTCTCAAACTAAACCATATGTACAAAAACAAAGTATTGAAGTAAAACTTAGTTTAAATCAAAGCTATGTTTTGTGTAAATGCATGCAACTATTTAATATGAACATTTATGCGGTATTGTGAATATGCATACATCCAAGCCTGGCAACTGTGGTGATAAACCCTTTAAACAAATTAAAGGTCTATCTGTCTTAATGTCAACGAATTCGGTCATTCCTTTCTGTCCCCTTTCCCTGGGATGTCCGGAACGGGAGTTGTCAATTCCTATGGTACCACTACCTACTAACGAACGGCGTAGCTAATGTTAATGAATGTATTGTCCCATGTAAACAAACCAAATGTCATAACAAAATGTAAGCATGTGAAAACGATGCACTAAGTATGTAATCAAATGAACATACGTAGCGTGAAAAGTCATGTAAAACGATGTACTAAGTAATGCACACAATGGGCACACCTAGCATGAAATGTAATGTAAAACAATGTACTAAGTAATGCACACAATGGGCACACCTAGCATGAAATGTAATGTAAAACAATGTACTAAGTAATGCACACAATGGGCACACCTAGCACACAATGGGCACACCTAGCATGAAATGTCATGTAAAACAATGTACTAAGTAATGCACACAATGGGCACACCTAGCATGAAACGTCATGTAAAACAATGTACTAAGTAATGCACACAATGGGCACACCTAGCATAAAATGTCATGTAAAACAATGTACTAAGTAATGCACACAATGGGCACACCTAACATAAAATGTAATGTAAAACAATGTACCAAGTAATGCACACAATGGGCACACCTAGCATAAAATGTAATGAAATCATGTACTATAATGTACTAACGAACATAGCATGTATATGATGTGAAAACAGGAAAGCATGAAAGTAACAAGTAGGCACATGTGTTCCACCCCAAAACAGTTTGGAAAACAGTAAAAGAGGGGTCTATGTACTCACTTGAGATTGCTCAGATGTCTAAAGATAATCACCAAGTAATGCTATAGATCTCGGAATCAAACGGCACCTAATATAGGTAACTATGTTAATAACCGGACCTTAATCGGATGATTGGATAGAATGAGGTTTCGTAAACCAAACGAGTGTAGAGACTCGTGTCATTTGGTTTAACAAAGCCTACATGCTAAATGAAACTTAACATAATCGTTTACGACCCATTACGACCCGTTTAGGAAGCTTATGCTACTTTAACGTGTCGTGCGCGTGAAACGCGTTCGGACCGCCTAACTAGCCCTTTGACAAGTGTTATATGCCTAAACATGTTACATAATCAGTTATGTGATAAAGGTTTAGGTTACATATGCTTAATTACCAATTATACATGAAAAGGGTATTCTGGTAATTTACCTAAGGCATATAAACTACCTATCATACAACTACTTAAACGATGTGACCATAGGGTATAACCTCGAAAGGTTATTCCCTACCTACTATGGTCACCTAATGTGTTTGGTCGGATCCTAATGATCGACCAAACTGGGTCGGGTTCGAAGGTATAGGCGATTTATTAGATCGCCTACCCTACGACCCTAGACAACGTGGTAATCAGTGGGCATAGTCCCAAGGGACTATGACCAACGTGATTACACTCACGTTGCGAAGTTCAAACGAACTTCGCATTGACCATTACTGGTCAACGCTGAAAGTCAAACAAAGTTTGACTTTCTGACTCGAAAAGCAGTAAAAATAAGGAAAAGAACGAAAGAATACTTACGAAGGGTCCCCGAATGCTAAACTCGATTCGAAAATCTCAGGTATGAAACAAACGTTTCAACTTAGAGTTTCTCAAATCAAATTTCTTGTAATTTTTGAAGCATGGGGGTGGGGTATTTATAGTTTTAGGTCCACCGTTAGGATCGTTTCATGGAAAACGTGCCATGATCCAAGCCGTACATGTGTTGGAAGCTTATGGTAACTAAAATTCCATCCTTATCACATGACTAGACAATTAGGAACATGTGGTTGTGGATTAAACATGTGAAATCTGCTGTTAGAAACAATGCATCTGGTCTGGAGACCCCATACGCATCGTATGGTATATATACCATACGCATCGTATGGTGCAAGTTTGGCAGAATTACAGTTTTGGTCCCTGAACTGTATTTAGGCCATTTTTGACACGTTTAAGGCCCGTTAACCCCATTTCAAAGCTCAAAAATGAAGTTAAAGTATAGGGAACTTAAAATGTGCTCAAAAATATCACGAATGTCGGTTCGTTTGGCCGTACGGTCGCGATGTTCGGTTAATTACGACGGAACACGCATAAGCGCGAAAAACGATCCAAATGACGCGACGAATGGATTTTTCTAATGGCGAACACTAAAATAAAATATAGTCATGCTCACATAAATTTTTGGATGTCCGGATGTATTCAGAACGTAAGTTATGCGCGAAAATGCAAACTTGTGCACTTTTTGACACTTTTAGTCCCTGAATGACCCAAAAGTTTATTTTAGCACACCGAACCCCTCAAAGCCTATTTCTAAGCTATGTAAAGGATATTTAAGGTGTGTTTAACTTATGGTTATGTTCCAGAATGTTCGTTACAGTTCAAATTGACATACTTTCGCAGTTTGTCATATTTAGTCCCTGTAAGCGAATTAACTTGTTTTTGCCATACCAAAGCCTTCAAAACTTATTTCTAAGTTATGTAAAGGTTATTTAAGGTATGTTGAGTATATGTTGATGTTCCGGAGTATTTCTCGCATTAAACTGAGTACGTTTACGCACTAGTTTGCGTATAACTCTCCAGAAAGCGATGTAGAGTTTGAAATTACATAAAAGTCAAAACATGAAAAATGTAAAACATAACAAAACAAACATTGTGATCAAATAACATTGTTTTATTGATAACAGAACTGTTAATAGTGATTACAAGCACAGTTGTTACAGTCTCCCCTACTTGTGGAAATTTCGTCCCGAAATTTATTTAGAGGAAACTCGTGGAAAAAGATGTGGATATTTCGCTTTCATTTGATCTTCGCGTTCCCAAGTAAACTCAGGTCCACGTTTAGCTTCCCAGCGAACTTTGACCAAAGGAATGCGCTTGCGTTTAAGCCACTTGACTTCACGTTCCATGATTTCCACTGGTTTCTCAACAAATTTCAGTGTTTTGCCAACACGAATTTCGTCAAGCGGTATGGAGAAGTTCTCATCAGCTGTACACTTCTTGAGATTGGACACGTGAAAAGTTGTATGAACATTTCCAAGTTCAGGAGGTAACTCAAGTCTGTAGGCTACCTTTCCGATTCTTTCGACGATCTTGAATGGTCCAACGTATCTAGGTGCAAGTTTTCCTTTCTTTCCAAATCTGATCACACCTTTCCAAGGTGAGACCTTAAGTAATACTCGATCACCGACTTGAAATTCCAAGGCTTTGCGTTTTGGGTCCGCGTAAATCTTCTGACGGCTTCTAGCTGCCTGAAGGTTATCACGAACTTTCTTGACCTTGTCAGTTGTCTCTAAAATGAGGGCAGGTCCAGTAAGTTGAGCCTCGCCAATCTCATTCCAGCAGACTGGTGAACGACATTTTCGACCATAGAGAGCTTCGAAAGGAGCCATTTTGATGCTAGTGTGATAACTGTTGTTGTAGGAGAATTCAATCAATTTCAGATGTGAATCCCAGCTACCACCAAAATCGATCACACAAGCTCTTAGCATATCCTCCAGAGTCTGGATTGTTCTCTCAGATTGACCATCCGTTTGCGGATGATAAGCTGTGCTTAGATTAAGTTGGGTCCCCATAGCAGATTGCATGGTTCTCCAAAAATGAGAAGTGAAACGAGCATCTCTGTCAGAAATGATGTTCAAAGGAACACCATGTCGAGCTACAATTTCATCTACATAGATTTGAGCAAGTCTGTCAGTAGGAAAATCCTCACGGATTGGCAAGAAATGTGCTGACTTTGTAAGATGATCAACGACTACCCAGATGGCATCATGACCTTTCTTTGTGCGCGGGGGTTTGGTAACAAGATCCATAGTAATGTTTTCCCATTTCCAAACTGGGATCTCTGGTTGTTCCAATAAACCAGAAGGACGCTGATGTTCAGCCTTAACCTTAAGACAAGTAAGGCATTTGGATACGTATAAGGCAATGTCTTTCTTCATACCAGGCCACCAATAATGAATACGAAGATCCTTATACATTTTATCTGAGCCCGGATGAATAGAATAACGAGACTTATGGGCTTCATCCATAAGCAAGGTACGAAGATCATCCTGGCTTGGGACCCACAAACGGTCCATGAAGTAATATGATCCATTGTCCTTCAGTTCCAAAGCAGGTGTTAGGTGGTAAGGAAATTCCTTATCCATCAAACCTTGTGAAACACAAGATTGTTGAGCTTGAGCAATGCGTGCTTGAATATCGGATCGAGCTTGAATAACAGTCTGAACACGTACACAATGAAGTTTAGTACGTTCCTTACGACTCAATGCATCAGCCACGACATTCGCCTTACCAGGATGGTAGCGAATTTCGCAGTCATAGTCGTTTAAGAGCTCAACCCAACGTCGCTGTCTCATGTTGAGTTCTTTCTGGTTGAAGATATGCTGAAGACTTTTGTGGTCTGTGAAAACCACACATTTTGTACCGTACAAATAGTGTCTCCAGATCTTGAGAGCAAAGACAACTGCACCTAACTCAAGATCATGAGTGGTGTAGTTCTTCTCATGTATCTTCAATTGTCTTGATGCATAGGCTATGACTTTGTTCCTTTGCATCAGAACACAGCCAAGACCCAATTTAGATGCATCACAATACACGACAAAATCATCATCACCCTCAGGTAATGATAGAACAGGCGCATCGCAAAGCTTCTGCTTCAAGTGTTGAAAAGCTTCCTCTTGTTTGAATCCCCAATAAAATGGCATTTTCTTCTGAGTTAGAGCAGTTAGAGGAACTGCAATCTTTGAGAAGTTTTCTATGAAGCGGCGATAATAACCCGCTAGACCAAGAAAAGAACGAACTTCAGTAGGAGTAGTAGGTGTATCCCAATCCTTAATCGCACTGATCTTGGAGGGATCTACATGAATACCTCGTTCGTTGATAACATGCCCCAAAAATTGAACTTCTTTAAGCCAAAATTCGCACTTGGAGAATTTTGCGAAAAGTTGTTCTTTCTTTAGGAGTTCAAGAGTAAGACGAAGATGTTGCTCGTGGTCAGCTCGCGTCTTAGAGTAAATCAAGATATCGTCAATAAAAACAATGACGAACTGATCCAAATAAGGTTTGCAGACCCTATTCATTAAGTCCATGAAAACAGCCGGAGCATTAGTCAAACCGAATGGCATGACTGTGAATTCGTAATGTCCATAACGAGTACGGAACGCTGTCTTCGGAATGTCTTCTTCTTGCACCCGAAGTTGATGATATCCGGAACGCAGATCAATCTTCGAAAAATAAGAAGCGCCTTGTAACTGATCAAAGAGATCATCGATGCGAGGTAGAGGATATCGATTCTTGATGGTAAGCTTGTTAAGCTCACGATAATCGATACACATCCTAAAGGATCCATCCTTCTTCTTGACAAAAAGAACGGGAGCACCCCAAGGTGAAAAACTAGGACGTATAAAACCTTTGTCAGAGAGCTCCTGAAGCTGTTTGGACAACTCTTGCATCTCAGACGGTGCAAGACGATATGGAGCTCTGGCAATGGGATTTGCACCAGGTACGAGATCAATACGGAACTCGACTTGGCGTACTGGAGGTAGACCAGGTAAATCTTCAGGGAACACTTCAGAATAATCCCGAACGACAGGAATATCTGAAATAGACTTACCCTTGCCTTTATCTTCTGTAAAACATGTGCTAAGAAAGCCACATAGTTCTTCTGCAGATACTTCCGAGCTTTAAAACAAGACATGAGTTTGAGACCACTGGTAGGCTTCTCACCTTGAACCTGCAGGATCTCGCCTGTCGAAAGCGGCACACGAACAATCTTCTTAGAACAAACTATCTCTGCGTGATGCTTGGATAACCAATCCATTCCCACAATGACGTCGAAGCTTCCAAGTTGCATAGGCGCGAGGTCAATAGGAAAAAGATGGTCGTTAAGATTCAACTGGCAGTTGTGAAGAACAGAATCAAGAATAATGGGTTCACCACTAGCAACTTCTACTGTCAAAGATTTGCCTAGTTTCGTTCTAGACACGCGAAGCATTTGCTCAAAAGATAATGACACGAAACTCTTATCGGCACCGGAATCGAAAAGAACAGATGCAGGCTGATTATTAATAAAGAACGTACCGTTCACCACATTATCGTCAGCCTGTGCCTCTTGGGCATTCATGTTAAAAACTCGGCCTCGAGCCGGAGCCGGATTCTGGTTCTGGTTGGCTAGCCTTGGGCACCGATTCCTATAGTGGGTCAGATCCCCACAATTGTAACAAGCACCTGGTGGGTATTGTGGTCTTGCAGCTTGACCCTGTTGCTGAGCAACTTGTTGAGCCGGGTTCTGAACCGCGGGATTCTGAGCAGATCGACAAACATTGGCGAGATGGCCTGATTTCCCACAGTTAGTACAGAAACGGCATGGAAATTGCGGCTGGTGGTGACTGTTGCATCTATTGCACAAAGGTGCATTCCCTGTATAGGGTTTCTTCGCTGGAAGCTGTGCGGGTTGGTTGAGAGCTGCCTGATTAGCTTGGGCAGTGATAGCAAAATTTTGGGAAGCCTTACGCTTCCTTGACCTCTTCGAAGAACCAGAGTTCTTTCCATTCAAGTTTTGACCTTTCTTGCTATCTTCCTTGTCAGCCGACTGCTTCTTGCCCTTGTCACCCTTCCTGTGTAACTTGTTCTTCCGGACCTGCGACTCAGTCAGCGTCGCTGATAACTCGATCGCCTGACGAAGTGTGGCAGGTTCACTACCAGTAAGAATGTCTTGTACCGAGTCAGGTAGGCCGTCGATGTATCTTTCGATAGCCTTGTCAAGTGGGGTAACCATAGTCGGGCAAAGCAAACTCAACTCTTCAAACCGATCAGTATAAGCCCTATGCTCACCACTATCTTGCTTCAAAACATCAAACTCTTTCTCCAACGCTCGCTGCTCATGACGAGGACAGAATTCCCTCATCATAAGGGCTCTAAGTTCAGCCCATGTCTGTGCGAGAGCAACTTCTGCACCTTGGTCCCTCATAACCCCGTTCCACCATGTCAAAGCCCTCTTCTGAAATACGCTCGAAGCAAACTCGACCTTGCGATTTTCGAGACACTGTACGTGGCGAAAAGTATTCTCTATGCTCTCAAACCACTGAAGAAGCCCAGTTGCCCCTTCAGAACCACTAAACTTGAGTGGTTTAGCCTGATTAAAATCCTTGTATTTGCACGGACCATTGTTGTTGTTGTTGGCTTGTTGCCATTGAGCAAAGAGATTTGGGAATTGAGCAGCCATCTGCTGCGCAATAATTTCTGCCAGCTCGGCAGTTGCTATCTGATTTTCGCGTCGAGGAGGCATTCTAAAAGAGGAAAACATGAAAGGAAACGAGTGAGATGATTGGATGAAGTGAATGAGATGAAACAAAATCAACAAAAGCAAAGATGGTGGTCATTCGTCCGTATCACAAAGCAAACAAACGACACACAGTGACTAATCAAAGTAAATGGGTCAAAAATAATGTATAATGAAGACATGCTCGCCTATAAGTGAACACTCACTCCAAGAATTCCCAGGTAAGCACAACTGGTCTCGCGTCTGGTTGAGATGTATACGAAGTGCTTGCCTAGACAGAAAACCCAGAATACAGGCATTCACCCTTCCAGTTTGCACATGTTCACATTATTTAAAACCCAAAACGTTTGACGGGATTTTTGAAAATTAGAAGGCACAAGGCCAAAAACCAATACTGAAAAGGGTTCAAAACCATATAACAGAGGGTTCAAAACCTTGTAATAAATCATTCAAAAACAGATGATTGTTTTTCAAAAATCGATTCGGAAAATTTGGTTCTTGTTTTGATAATCACCTAAGGATAGGTGATATACATGTTTTAAGATCTAAACACAAGATAACTCGTGTTAGGTTCCTAGAAAAGTTATAGTCTAGGTCAAAGCATTACTAATAACCTAATTCCCTATAACCATTGGCTCTGATACCAACTCTTCTGTCACACCCCGACCGCGTAAAACAACAAATCGCGGCGGAAACATCGGGGCGTGTTGCAACAGAATTAATTGTTTCATAACCATGGCATACAAAGTTGTATTTTATTTATAAACAAAGGTGTTACATTGTTTCAAACAGGAAATTTAAAGAGTTCTGAACATAATTAAACATAGTCTATCTTCTTTTAAAGTCTAAGGCACAGGTCCGCCCTAGTATCATGATCAACATCCTATGGAAAAGCACCTGAAAACACATGTGAAAATAGGTACGTCAGCATAAAAATGCCTGTGAGATACATAGGTTTGTGAAAAATAGGATTCATGACTTATGTTTAAGAAAAATGTTTAGTCATGAACCTTGTAATTTGCTTTGTCTTGTAAATCATTTGAAAACAATAAGATCAGATGATATGTATAAGTAAATGTCAGGTTAAATAAATAACCATGTAAAAATGTGTTTGTATAAGATAAGTTGTTTGTAAATAAATGTCTTGTGAAAAGTATGTTATTTGTATAAAATGTTCTATGTCTCAAACTGAAATGATTCAAATAACGTTACGCCATATAATACCATACAAACACTTATATATAGGAAGTACCAGCGGCGTATCCACCATGCTTGTATCATATTACACACGCATCGTTACTTAATCACTTAATCAAACCAAACCAACCAATGTAAGAAGTCTATGTTTAATTCAATTGTCAAATGTATTGAATAATATGTCAAATGTAAATCATGTCAAATGTCTATGTCAAATATCCATGTCAAATGTCTATGTCAAATATCCATGTCAAATGTCTATGTCAAATATCCATGTCAAATGTCTATGTCAAATATCCATGTCAAATGTCTATGTCAAAATGTCATGTATGGCAAGTGAAATGTCTCAAACTAAACCATATGTACAAAAACAAAGTATTGAAGTAAAACTTAGTTTAAATCAAAGCTATGTTTTGTGTAAATGCATGCAACTATTTAATATGAACATTTATGCGGTATTGTGAATATGCATACATCCAAGCCTGGCAACTGTGGTGATAAACCCTTTAAACAAATTAAAGGTCTATCTGTCTTAATGTCAACGAATTCGGTCATTCCTTTCTGTCCCCTTTCCCTGGGATGTCCGGAACGGGAGTTGTCAATTCCTATGGTACCACTACCTACTAACGAACGGCGTAGCTAATGTTAATGAATGTATTGTCCCATGTAAACAAACCAAATGTCATAACAAAATGTAAGCATGTGAAAACGATGCACTAAGTATGTAATCAAATGAACATACGTAGCGTGAAAAGTCATGTAAAACGATGTACTAAGTAATGCACACAATGGGCACACCTAGCATGAAATGTAATGTAAAACAATGTACTAAGTAATGCACACAATGGGCACACCTAGCATGAAATGTAATGTAAAACAATGTACTAAGTAATGCACACAATGGGCACACCTAGCATGAAATGTCATGTAAAACAATGTACTAAGTAATGCACACAATGGGCACACCTAGCATGAAACGTCATGTAAAACAATGTACTAAGTAATGCACACAATGGGCACACCTAGCATAAAATGTCATGTAAAACAATGTACTAAGTAATGCACACAATGGGCACACCTAGCATAAAATGTAATGTAAAACAATGTACCAAGTAATGCACACAATGGGCACACCTAGCATAAAATGTAATGAAATCATGTACTATAATGTACTAACGAACATAGCATGTATATGATGTGAAAACAGGAAAGCATGAAAGTAACAAGTAGGCACATGTGTTCCACCCCAAAACAGTTTGGAAAACAGTAAAAGAGGGGTCTATGTACTCACTTGAGATTGCTCAGATGTCTAAAGATAATCACCAAGTAATGCTATAGATCTCGGAATCAAACGGCACCTAATATAGGTAACTATGTTAATAACCGGACCTTAATCGGATGATTGGATAGAATGAGGTTTCGTAAACCAAACGAGTGTAGAGACTCGTGTCATTTGGTTTAACAAAGCCTACATGCTAAATGAAACTTAACATAATCGTTTACGACCCATTACGACCCGTTTAGGAAGCTTATGCTACTTTAACGTGTCGTGCGCGTGAAACGCGTTCGGACCGCCTAACTAGCCCTATGACAAGTGTTATATGCCTAAACATGTTACATAATCAGTTATGTGATAAAGGTTTAGGTTACATATGCTTAATTACCAATTATACATGAAAAGGGTATTCTGGTAATTTACCTAAGGCATATAAACTACCTATCATACAACTACTTAAACGATGTGACCATAGGGTATAACCTCGAAAGGTTATTCCCTACCTACTATGGTCACCTAATGTGTTTGGTCGGATCCTAATGATCGACCAAACTGGGTCGGGTTCGAAGGTATAGGCGATTTATTAGATCGCCTACCCTACGACCCTAGACAACGTGGTAATCAGTGGGCATAGTCCCAAGGGACTATGACCAACGTGATTACACTCACGTTGCGAAGTTCAAACGAACTTCGCATTGACCATTACTGTTCAACGCTGAAAGTCAAACAAAGTTTGACTTTCTGACTCGAAAAGCAGTAAAAATAAGGAAAAGAACGAAAGAATACTTACGAAGGGTCCCCGAATGCTAAACTCGATTCGAAAATCTCAGGTATGAAACAAACGTTTCAACTTAGAGTTTCTCAAATCAAATTTCTTGTAATTTTTGAAGCATGGGGGTGGGGTATTTATAGTTTTAGGTCCACCGTTAGGATCGTTTCATGGAAAACGTGCCATGATCCAAGCCGTACATGTGTTGGAAGCTTATGGTAACTAAAATTCCATCCTTATCACATGACTAGACAATTAGGAACATGTGGTTGTGGATTAAACATGTGAAATCTGCTGTTAGAAACAATGCATCTGGTCTGGAGACCCCATACGCATCGTATGGTATATATACCATACGCATCGTATGGTGCAAGTTTGGCAGAATTACAGTTTTGGTCCCTGAACTGTATTTAGGCCATTTTTGACACGTTTAAGGCCCGTTAACCCCATTTCAAAGCTCAAAAATGAAGTTAAAGTATAGGGAACTTAAAATGTGCTCAAAAATATCACGAATGTCGGTTCGTTTGGCCGTACGGTCGCGATGTTCGGTTAATTACGACGGAACACGCATAAGCGCGAAAAACGATCCAAATGACGCGACGAATGGATTTTTCTAATGGCGAACACTAAAATAAAATATAGTCATGCTCACATAAATTTTTGGATGTCCGGATGTATTCAAAACGTAAGTTATGCGCGAAAATGCAAACTTGTGCACTTTTTGACACTTTTAGTCCCTGAATGACCCAAAAGTTTATTTTAGCACACCGAACCCCTCAAAGCCTATTTCTAAGCTATGTAAAGGATATTTAAGGTGTGTTTAACTTATGGTTATGTTCCAGAATGTTCGTTACAGTTCAAATTGACATACTTTCGCAGTTTGTCATATTTAGTCCCTGTAAGCGAATTAACTTGTTTTTGCCATACCAAAGCCTTCAAAACTTATTTCTAAGTTATGTAAAGGTTATTTAAGGTATGTTGAGTATATGTTGATGTTCCGGAGTATTTCTCGCATTAAACTGAGTACGTTTACGCACTAGTTTGCGTATAACTCTCCAGAAAGCGATGTAGAGTTTGAAATTACATAAAAGTCAAAACATGAAAAATGTAAAACATAACAAAACAAACATTGTGATCAAATAACATTGTTTTATTGATAACAGAACTGTTAATAGTGATTACAAGCACAGTTGTTACATGCGGTCTAGGTATATTGTTGATTAATGGTGCTTATGGTACCCTATTCGTGACACGATTTCTCGTATCATGTATCATTTCTCATATTATTTCTCGTATCAATTTTTGTATCATTTCTCGTATCAATTTTTGTATCATTTTTCGTATCATTTCTCAAAACGCGTCATACTTGGTTCTCATCCTCACCAAGTGTGTTTCTTGTTATCATACCATTTGTATACATTGTAACATTTGTATCTTGTAAACTCTTGTATTTGTATTTTCCCGTAGTTTGGAAAACTAGAATTTGTGTGTATGCATATTTCGAAAAATACACTTGTTTGAAAAACCGGTATAAAACATAAGCTTTTCGTAAACCATTTGTGTCTGTTAAAACTTGCTTGTAAAATGGTTTATGAATATGAAATTCTTGTATGCTTTGCAAAAAGTGCATGTCTTTCCACCCCGAAAACATTTAGAAAAATGTAAAACCGTAAAAGGTGGGGTTATGAACTCACCTGGATTGTCTTGTGCAAAGCGAGCTAATTACGACTTCGTGATGTCGTTTCCAAGATGAGACTCGCTGGCGTGCATTCTACAATATTCCTAACACGGAATATCTTATAAGTTTCTAAATAATGCGGTAACTAAACTACGTGTTACCGAGCTCTACCGAATCGTTAGTCGAACGATTCAATGGTAAGTAGTTAACTTATCGGAAATGATTAGGTCATATTTGATAAGTGTCGTTTATTGTCGATAATAACCACTAAGTCTTGAAAAGACTTGATTCTCGAGAGATTTTAAAAAATAAATAAATAAATATTTATATATAAAATATATAAATACTTCGTTGTAATTGCGTTAGCCGTCTCGAGTAGTCGTACATGTATGTATCGAGTATTCGTATGAAAATAATATATAATAACTTGTATTATACATATCACGTCTTGTGTATATTTGCCAAAAATATACATATATGCCGTTTTGGCGCTTGAAATAAATACAATAAGTTATATTTATTTTATAAGAGAATCGTCGAGTTGTCGTGTTTGAAAATAAATATATAACAATATTTATTTTTGTAAAAGAATTTCGCGTTGTACGACATCTGAAATATAGGTATAAACTATATTCGTTTTATAAATCAAATTCGTGTTGTACGATATCTGAAATAAATATAGAAACTATATTTATTTATAAGACAATATCGTGTCGCGTGATATTTGAAATAAATATATATGCTATATTTAAGGATTCGAGTTCCTTTGAAATAAATATAATAATAACTATATTTATTTTTGTTGTCGAAATAATTTCCATATCGTTGTTCTCGTAAGTTGTAAGTTGTTGTCGAAAGGAACTTTATATTCGTATCTTGTTTCTATAAAAGTCGCTCAAAAGCACGTTTTGTTTTATAATAAAACTCGTTTTATTTTACGGATTTTCTCGAAAAACGGGCAGAGTTTCCTCTGTTTTTGAACGATCCTGACAACTAAAGTGTCGATTTTAGAATTCACTCAATCAACAATTTCAACGCAATGTAACGACAATATATAGTTTTCGTCAAAATGTCAAAACATAAATAAATCACTAATCGAATTGGTTCGAGCTCGTTTGTCACGTGAGTAATAATAAAATAATAAAATAAACGTGACGTTAATTTTTACCAAGTCTCTCGCGTCGAACCGCGGACTGAGTTGACCGGGTCTGAGTTGACCGAGTCAACCCGAACCGAGCCATCTGACCGAACCGGAACCGAATCCTTGTTGTCTTGGTGACTTCATAACTCGAACCTGAGACTGAGCTGACCCATTTGACTTGGAATCAAATCTGTTGAACAGTACCAAAACTGAAATCAAGAGGTCAGAACCGAGCCTAAACTGAATCATGTTTACCCGAACTCGAAATGAAACCGAACCTGAACTGCATAACCATCACCTCTGTCGCTGTCGCCGGTTCGGGTGACTCCGGTGGTCAGGCCGTAGTCGACCACCACCATTGGCGTGACTGGACTGGTATCTTCATTGCACAGCGGGAGCAAATAAGCTAAGTCTTTTAGAAATTGAACGCCACTAAGTACTCGTATCTCCAATGTGTTGGGTTTTTCTCATGTTTATCAAAGTATTTTATCCATATAAAATAAAAACGCAGCGGAAAATATTATTTAAAACATGTTACTTACAAGATATAAAACTCATTTTATGTGTAAAACCCAATCCCGGATCCATATATGAACATGCATGCTATCAAAATAAAAACACAACCATAGAGTGTTTATAATACTACCTTCCAAGGAGTAAAAGATATCAAGAAGTTGATGATTCTTGAATGGTTGCCTTCAAGTGTAGAAGACCTCAAGCTTGCATACCCCAAGCCTTCCGACAAACACCTTAGTTTTAGCTAGGATTTCTACACTTATGAACTCACTAAAAACTCTCTTGAAACCAACTCTTGGAAACCTTCTTATGGCCGTTTTTTAGAGATAGAACAAAGGTGATTTTACACTTGAAATAACTTGTAAATGTGACACCTGTGCCTCCACGGCCATCAAACAAATACTGTATCAATGAAATATTGTATTTCATACTTAGGATTTGTATAAATATGTGTATCCTTTACACATTATCAATTCTTGTTCGATTTCAAGCTTTAAATCGCTTTCTGGAAGGTTATACGCGCACTGATGCGTAAATATAACCCGTTTAATGCAACGAACACTCTGGAATAGTGAACATACCTTAAATAACCTTCACATAACTTAGAAATAAGTTTTGAAGGCTTTGGTATGGCAAAATCGAGTTAAATCGCTTACAGGGACTAAAGTTGACAAACTGTGAAAGTATGCCAATTTGAACTGTAACAGACATTCTGGATCATGGACATAAGTTAAACATACCATAAATATCCTTTACATAGCTTAGAAATAGGCTTTGAGGGGTTCGGTGTGCTAAAATAAACTTTTGGGGCATTCAGGGACTAAAAGTGTCAAAAATTGCATAAGTTTGCACTTTAGCGCATAACTTACATTTTGAATACATCCGGACATCCAAAAAAATTATGTAAGCACTAAAATATTTTATTTTAGTGTTTGGCATAAGAAAAATCCATTCGTCACGCAATTTGGATCGTTTTTCGCGCTTATGCGCATTCCGTCGTAATTAACCGAACATCGCGATTGTACGACCAAACGAACCAACATCCGGCATATTTTTGAGCATGTTTCATGTCCACAATTTTTAGGCATCATTTTAGGGCCTTGAAAATGGCTTCACGAGCCTTAAACATGTCGGAAATGGCCTTAATACACAACGGGGACTAAATTGGAAGCTTTGGAAACTGGTTGCTGAACAGAGGGACCTTAGCGTGACACCTAGCCCCCTTGGCGTCACGCGAGGCCCCTTCTAATCAGCAAAAGCCATTTTTAACAGCTGTTAACAGCTGTTTAGCACTCCCAATCCAATTCCAAGTGTTGTTTCCTGCTTATGGGGGGCCAATATGATGTACATGAGCTTGCCAACAAGTGTAGGGATGTGATCATTCCCTCTTCTCCAAGAAACGATCCTAACGGTGAACCGAAATCTATAAATACCCAACCCCATTCATTGCAAAACCCACTTGAAATCTGAGATTTCTCTAAGTTGGGGTGTTTCATCACCTCATACCTGAGAATACTTGGATTATCAATCTTGCGGGGACCCTTTGTAAGTATTCCTTAGTTCTTTTATTGCTTTTCGAGTCCGAAAGTCAAACTTTGTTTGACTTTCTGCATTAACCGGTTTATGGTCAATGCGAAGTTCGTTTGAACTTCGTAACGTGAGCGTAATCACGATGGTTATAGTCCCTTGTGACTATGCCTACTGATTACCACGTTATCTAGGGTCGTAAGGGTAAGCGATCTAATAAATCGCTTATACCTTCGAACCCGACCCATTTGGTCGATCATTAGGATCCGACCAAACACATTAGGTGACCATAGTATATAGGGAATAACCTTCCGAGGTTATACCTTATGGTCGCTTCGTTTAAGTAGTTGTATGATAGGTAGTTTATATGCCTTAGGTAAATTACCAAAATGCCCTTTTTAGGCCAAAATTCATTTTAAGCATATGTAACATAACTTTTGGTATCTAAACTGATTTGGTAACAATATTAGATATGTTAAGGCATATTTTAATTGTCATAGGACTAGTTAGGCGTTCCGAATGCGTTTTACGCGAACGACGCGTTAAAGTAGCATAAGCTACCTAAGCGGGCCGTAATGGGTCGTAAGCACTTAGGCTAGGTTTCATTTAGTATGTAGGCTTTGTTAAACCATACTACATGAGTTCCCATACTCATTTGGTTTACGAGCCCTCATTCTATCCGATCCTCCGATATAGGTCCGGTTTATTAACATAGTTACCTATATTAGGTGCCGTTTGATTCCGTGATCTCTAGCATTGCTTGGTGGTTATCTTAGGACTTCTGAGCAATCTCAAGTGAGTACATAGACCCCTCTTTTATTGTTTTCCAAACGTTTTGGGGTGGAACACATGTGCCTACTTGTTACTTTCGTGCTTTTCATGCTTTCATATCATATGCTTGTTATGTTCATTAGTACATTATAGTACATGATTTCTTTACATTTTATGCTATGTATGTCCATTGTGTGCATACTTAGTACATTATTTTACATTACATTTTATGCTATGTATGCCCATTGTGTGCGTACTTAGTACATTATTTTACATTACATTTTATGCTATGTATGCCCATTGTGTGCGTACTTAGTACATTATTTTACATTACATTTTATGCTATGTATGCCCATTGTGTGCGTACTTAGTACATTTGTTATTCATCACATGCTTACATTTTGGTATGACATTTGGTTTGTTTAAATGGGACAATGTACATTCATTAACACCGATCATGCCGCTCGGTAGTAGGTAGTGGTACCATAGGACTTGACAAATCCCATTCCTGTAATCTCGGGTTTGTTTGGATGGAAGGAATGACCGAATCCGAATACATTTTTTGATAACCTTTACTAAAAGGGTTATCCGACTGTCGCAAGGCTTGGATGTATGAATTTTCACAATACCACATAGATGTTTATATCAGTATAGCATGCATTTATTACACAAAACATAACTTTGATTTAAACCATGTTTTACTTCAATACCTTGTTTTTGTGCATTTTACATATGGTTTAGTTGATATATTTCACTTACCATACATAAACATTTTGACATTTACATACACAATTCATGATTTACATTAAACATAAACATTAGACATAGACATTAGACATGGTCTTCACATAAACATTTTGACATTTGATTATACATAAACATTTTACTTTGTTGGTTTGGTTTGGGTAAGTGATTTAAGTAACGAGGCGTGTGTAATACGATACAAGCATGGTGGATACGCCGCTGGTACTTCCTATACATAAGTGTTTGTATGGTATTACATATCGTAGCGTTATTTGAATCATTTCAATTTGAGACATATAACATTTTATACAAATAACATACTTTTCACAAGACATTGTTTTACAAAACAACTTATCTTATACAAACTCATTTTACTTGGTTATTTATTTAACCATACTTTATTCTCTTATTTATACATATCATCTGAACTTATTGTTTTTCAAACAATTTACAAAACAAATCAATTTACAAGGTTCATGACTGACATTTGCTAAACAACTCTTTTCTAAACTTACAAGTCATGAATCCTATTTTCACAAAACCTATGTATCTCACAGGCATTTTTATGCTGACGTACCTATTTTCACATGTGTTTCAGGATATGATGCATAGGATTTATCAAGATACACTTAGGCGGACTTGGGCCTTAGCGAAAATAAAAGATGCAAGACTAGTTATTTATGTTATATTTCTTTGATTGTCAAGACATTGTAACTCTTTTAATCAATAAAACAATATTTCAATTTCCATGTGTTATGAAACAATGATTCTGTTACAACACTCCCCGACGTTTCCGCCACGTTTTGTTGTTTTACGTGGTCGGGGTGTGACAGAAAAGTTGGTATCAGAGCCCATGGTTATAGGGAATTAGGTTATTAGTAATGATTTGACCTAGACTATAACCTTCCTAGGACCCTAACGCGAGTTTACTTGCGTTTAGTCATAAGACAATACCGTCACCTATCCTTAGGCGACGACCACAACATGAACATAAATTTCAAAACCGCTTTAAAAACTAATCATCTGTTCTAGGATGATTGATTACTAGGTTTTGAACCCTCTGTTATAAGGTTTTGTAACCTATCACTAAAAACTTTCAAAATCTCGTCAAAGTTTGGGTCTTATAATGTGAACACGTGCAAACTGGAAGAGTGAATGCCTGTACCCTGAGTTTTCTGTCGAAGGCTAGAGTGTTCGTACAAATCCGCAGTATCGGACCAGTCACTCTTACCTGGGAACTCTCGGGGTGAGTGTTCACTTATAGGCGAACATGTCTTCAGTGATACATTAGTATGATCCGCTTACTTTGATTTGTCACCGTCTCATTTGTTTGCCTTAGGTAACAAACAAATGATCGCAAATTCTTATGCATTGCCATTCTGTTTTGTTTAGCCGATGACGTTTCACTTGTTTCTTCCTATGTCTTTCATTTTCTTCTAGAATGTCTCTTCATCACGATGACGCCCAGATATCCAAGCAGACTGCCAAATTCGCTCAGCGAATAGGCGAAGTAGTCCTGAAGACTGTTGAATTAGCTACTGCCACGTATCGTCTCCAGGATGAAGCCACTCAAGAGTCACCAAGACAGGCAGGACCTAGTCAGGTGACAGCACCACCAGCCAAGAAACCAATCGAGGAATCAAAGACCATGGATGAACGATCCCCTAAGAAGTCAAAGAAGCGAAAGGCTTCTCAGAACTTTGCCGTGGTCGCTCACAATGGTCAAGCCGTCCCCAACCAACCAGCTCAACCCCCTGCTAGGAAGCCATACAATGGAACTGCACCCTTGTGCAACCAATGTAACCTTCATCATCATGCTAGTGTGAGGTGCCGCAAATGCCAGATTTGTGGACTTATAGGTCATACAGCAAGGGTTTGCCCAACTGCAGCTGTACCAAATCAAGCTGGCGACAATCCTGCTCAAGCTCATTTCTCACGAGGGTCTTGCTACAACTGTGGCGAGATGGGCCATTTCCAAAGGGATTGCCCAAAGCTTGCTAATGCAAATCTGACCCACGGATGAGCAGTTGGCTGATTAGAAGATGTTGTTGTCTTATGCTTTTGTTTCTTCTATTTCTTGTAATGTGAAACAATCTGTTTTGATTATAAATAAATTGTTGTTCACAATTCTGATATGCGAGTGTAGCTACATGTGTGTATGACTTTTCCTATGATACCTACATCAAGGAACTATATTCCTTACAAACTACTCTTGCGATTTTTCCCATTCTTGCGTTTGCTCATGATTCCCTTGGACAAATTCTAAGTACTCGTTTCATTCTAAGATACGAAGTACATAAAATAAAGTGACATTATGAGTAATCATGCTTCTGCACATCTGTGCCTTTGAATCCTTGGTTAGATAACTAAGGGTATTTTCAAAACTCATACCCATTACGTTTTGATTTTTCAACTTACACAGTACAAGTACTTCAAAAACAATCTTCATGATCTCAAAACATTTCATATAGTTTGAAAACAAATTTTTTAAATGCATTGTCTATGTTATTTCAAAAACATTGGCTATGTTTTCAAAAACAACCTTCATAATTTCAAAATGTTTCATATAGTCTGAAGACAATATTAACACAGTACATTTTCTTATCAAGTGCACGATTTCAAAAGCATCATTCATGTTTTCAAAAACCTTATACATAATTTCAAAATTCATCTCGCATGATTTTTTTAAAACATTTTTATAAATATACCTACCTAATACACCTACTTTATGATTTCAAAGGTATTATATATAAGGTTTCAAAAACATTGAACACATTTTTTTAAGAACCCCATGCATAGTTTTCAAAAATATTTTCTTCATACATTGACTTAACTTTCAGATTCTGCTTCATATGTCGCCTTGACATATCTAGCATCTCAACTTCATAAGCATTTTTACTTCATGTTTTGACTTAAGCACATCCAATGCAAGGTTTCAAAACAGGTTTCAAAACATCTTCAACTTCTAAAATCCATATGGGATCTTTTTATCTTCACATTTAGACCCTTGTGGATGATTATCATTCAAATCAGAGTCCTTAATTGGATTCCTTATGTACCTAAATTCGAACATTTCGGTTCCTTATAATCGAAATCGAAATTTTCTTTTAAAAATCTTTCTATCTTTATAGTTAGATTCTTGATAATGTTTAAAGTACCAAATGAAATCCACGAGATGGATTCCTAGTGTGCTTTAAATATATATGCTCTGTTAGCAAAACAAATTAACAAATTAAAGATTTAGATAAACAATCTTTGGGGATTATATGACTATGTGTTTATGCATCTTGTGTTTTCTTTTATGCATTTTGTGTTTTTGTATACTCTGGATATTCGTTATCCAAATCCTCGTAGAATCTTTTATATCTTTATATGAGGGATTCGTAGTAGGATATTCAAAAAGGTACTACCTTAAATCCTTAATGGGCTTCTATGTAATAGTTAAGACCCTTGGATTATATAGTACCACTCCATGATTCATAAGAGACCCTTTTTGGGGTCAAGTCAAAAAGATTGATTCAAAAATCTGGTTAAGAATGACATGTGATGATATAAGCTGAAAAGACTCCTTGGTTGTCTATTAAAATCATTTATTGATTTAATAAAAGGGACCCTATGGTGGTCTAGTCACACTCATCACAGATTTGTTCATTTGGTTTTCCCCTACACATTATAAAATAGACTGTGTGAACTAGGCAAGGAATTGTCTAATTATGGACGCGTACATAATTATGAAATTTAGTGCACAGTAACCACAGTAAGATTTATTATGTGTAAGAACCGATAGTGACAACAATAACAAAATGAGAACGATGTAATGGAGGTACGGTGGACGCACCAATGACACTTCATATACTTGTATATAAGTATCCCTCTTACATTGCAAACATGTTGTTATTAACGTTACTAGAAGTTCAGAACCCTAACCAATGTTGTTCGATTTTTTTTTCAACTTCATGTTTTAAACTCTCACAAGTTTCCTCTAAATAAAATTTCGGGACGAAATTTCCTAAAGTAGGGGAGACTGTGACACCTGTGCCTCCACGACCATCAAACAAATACTGTATCAATGAAATATTGTATTTCATACTTAGGATTTGTATAAATATGTGTATCCTTTACACATTATCAATTCTTGTTCGATTTCAAGCTTTAAATCGCTTTCTGGAAGGTTATACGCGCACTGATGCGTAAATGTAACCCGTTTAATGCAACGAACACTCTGGAATAGTGAAATAGGCTTAACATACCTTAAATAACCTTCACATAACTTAGAAATAAGTTTTGAAGGCTTTGGTATGGCAAAATTGAGTTAAATCGCTTACAGGGACTAAAGTTGACAAACTGCGAAAGTATGCCAATTTGAACTGTAACAGACATTCCGGATCATGGCCATAAGTTAAACATACCATAAACAATTTCCAAACCATTTGGAAGTTTCAAAACATAGTCTCCTTTATTGTAATGTTTATTTCTTTTGAACCTTTTGCAACGAATTGCAAACATGAGTTCCACATCCGGTATCTAATACCCATGTGTTGGAAGAAATAACATTAAGGTCAATATGTGTCATTAAGATTGTACCTGAGGTTTGCCCAGCATCCCTCTTGTTTTTCAACTCTTCGAGATAGGTTGGACAATTCCTATTTAAATGCCCTATCTCACCACACTCAAAGCATGGATCGTTCATGGCAACCTTTGCCTTCTTCTCTTTTGGTTTCGGTGGTTTCGCTTTAGTCTTTCTAATCTTTTCCCTTTGAATTACCCGTTTCCATTTTCAACATTTGCTTTGGTGTCGGGGTGATGCCCTTTCTAGTTGCCACCCTCATTGATCGTTAGAATGGATAAAACCCTTTTACCCATATTGAGCCTTTATAGGCGATCAATGTGGCTTTTCATCTTAAAGACATAAGATGAGACCGATTGGGTTTCCTCCATTCGACATGCATGAAGCACTCGAACCGTTTCGAAGCGTTCTACCCTTAGGAACATTTCCTACAATTGGGTAATCATGTTGTATGCTTATGATGTTCAAAATTCTTTCGAATCTTGGGAATCATAATTCCTAACATGAGTCAAGAGGCTTGCATAGTATCCTTGAAATACTTAATCCAATCGTTATAGGCATCCTTATCTTCCATAAGAGGTTCATCGGGATTAGGATCGTTTTTAGTGATAGGTTACAAACTGTTTGGGTAATATTGTTAGCGGCCATCTACAAAATTTAACAAGGTTCAAATTTTAGTATTTTCAATATTATAATATTTTAATCATTAATACCCTTTTATGTCTCATAGACAATTAATAATTAAAATCTAGAATCCAACGTTACATTTAAATATTGGTTAGGTGACCTTTATCCCTCTATTTAAATTAACAAGGTAGTCAACGTTTGACAATTGCAACCCTTTGTAACTTCTAGCCATATGGGATCGGTTAAACATCTTTATGTTTAGTTGGCATGTTTAATCCCATCAACACCTTTTGTTTGCCATGCTTCGGTGACCCTAAGTTCATGGTTTCCAAATCAAGTCGTCCAACTTACACACACGTGTGAGTTTATACACATAAGTGGTTAGGTGACCTTTATCCCACAAACATGGTAAACCCACCTCGAATAGACAAGTTCCCTCAAATGTGGTTAGGTGACCTTTATCCCACAATAAGAGTTCCCAAGTGTTTCGAGTGTTGTATAAAAGGATGGTGTTTGACTTGTTTTATAAAAGGGATTTTTGAGTTTTCAAAAATTCTAGTTTAGAAAACTTTATGTACCATACATTTGCATGCATTCAAATCCTTGGTACTTTTGTGAAAACAAATTTTCAAGGTTCTTTTTTAATAAAACCCATTTTATTATAAAATCATTAATTTTTAATAACCTTTTATTAACCAATTTTAATGATCTTTTAAAGAACCAATTTTAAGCTTGTTGTTGATTATTAGTTTGTTAAGCATGCATATCCAAATATCATCAAACAACAAAATAAACAACCACACAAGCACAACACACATATCATTAGGTGCATAACCATAGCCAACTATTTTGACCACACTTGTTAGCCGAAACAAGTGTGCCAAAAGGTCCTTCCTAAGGGGTGAATATTGACACAAGAAATGTGTCGTTGAACTCCCACTTGATCCCGCATCCAAATGCTTCAAGTCTCCCTTTTGTGTTGTGATTTATCCACTTTCTTTGAGCTTCCAAAATGTCCTTTAATTCAGCTCCAAACTCCCTTGGACTTCAAAAATGTGTTTTGGTTATCGGGCTAAAATCCCGTTAAGAACTATTAAGTCCTTTAGGCCTGAAATTGGCCAAAACCAAAACCGCATTTTTTGTGTGCAACTTCTTTTACAAAAAATATATCCTAATACATTTTTCTAGTAAAATAAAATGCACCTAATCTATTTATTTTACATACCAAATAAAATAAATAAATTACATAACTTTACAAATGGAAGAACAAAATTAATAATTATTACAACCCTTTGATATAATTAAATATAAATCACAAACACAAACATTCAACTTATTCACATAAGGTCATGGCTAGGTTATGAACACCAAAATATATATATATCCAAATATATAAAATTCAAGAAGCAAAATGGTTTCCTTTTTACAATCTACTTTTCGGTCAAGAATGAAAAAACCGAAAAAGTGGGTTTATGTCCAAACAAACAAATCATCCAAATGACATAATTTTTCAAGATACTTTTATGCATGTATTAAAATAATCTTGAAAAACAAAAGGATAACCATATATAAAATTTCGGCCATAGGGTTTTAACCAAACCCGAAACCCGAAAATTTCATATCCTATGAAGCATGCATTCATATAAGCGGCTCTGATACCACTGTTGGGTTTTTCTCATGTTTATCAAAGTATTTTATCCATATAAAATAAAAACGCAGCGGAAAATATTATTTAAAACATGTTACTTACAAGATATAAAACTCATTTTATGTGTAAAACCCAATCCCGGATCCATATATGAACATGCATGCTATCAAAATAAAAACACAACCATAGAGTGTTTATAATACTACCTTCCAAGGAGTAAAAGATATGAAGAAGATGATGATTCTTGAATGGTTGCCTTCAAGTGTAGAAGACCTCAAGCTTGCATACCCCAAGCCTTCCGACAAACACCTTAGTTTTAGCTAGGATTTCTACACTTATGAACTCACTAAAAACTCTCTTGAAACCAACTCTTGGAAACCTTCTTATGGCCGCTTTTTAGAGTTAGAACAAAGGTAATTTTACACTTGAAATAACTTGTAAAATCAGAACCCTTGAAGCCCTACCCTTGGCCGAAATTAAGAGAGTGTTTACTTCAAGTTTTGCACTTGATATTTGAACTTTAAAGTCTCTTCTAAATCAGCCACACATGACCGATTTTTAGAGCTTCTTCAAGTGTTCTACATCTGATTTTTGCCATAGAAAAACTTTATAAATGTTGAGAGAAATTGTAATAACCAAAATTTTAAAATCATTATTCTAGAAATAAAATAAATAATAATAATTTATAATAAACTAAACATTTATTTTATGATCCATCCTTCTGTATATCAACCAAAACTATTATTTTTATTTATAAATTATCCAATAGGAAACCCTAATTAAGACACCCAAGTGATTCTACCCAAACCCTAGAAATTTCAGAACAATCAAAATCAGGATCAGGGCCCCTAAAACTCAGGGGGGGGGGGGTATTCCCTGGTTGGTAATATCCACACAGTTCGTTGTCAAATTCGAATTTTAAGAAAACGTCGACTCACCTGAGCTAGTTGGACACGTACCTACCCTACCCTAAAAGTGTTCCTCAGGCGACACGCGACAGAATCACCTGCATCTGTCGCGACACTCCTGAGATGCAAAATTCCAGTATAAATAGGAGAGTCTGGGACTTGATTCTGGGCACAAAAACGACGAAGAAATTCCAATTCTACACGGAGTTATGCTCTATTTACTTCAATTAACACACACGAAACACTAATTAAGTATAGCGGGGTGCTGCAGAACAGGGTAATAACTCGATCGCTATTACGATTCATTGTCCGATCGATCAATGTACTCAATGGATGTTTAAGTGCTGCCCACATTAGGGTTATACTTTGTCGTTCGTCATTAATTTGACGGATCATCGTTAATTCGATAGATAAAGTATTGTACTTTGTCGTTCGTCATTAATTTGACGGATCATCGTTAATTCGATGGATGAAGTATCGCACTTTGTCGTTCGTTGTGAGAATTTGATCTCGTGAGTTATCGTAAAGGCTGTATTAAGTTACTAACCTAGTTTGTGTGCATGTTATTTAAATTAGGTTAAAAGACTAATCAGTAGTCTAAACTCTGTCCGTATAAATCTGAAATATTATCACAAGGTAGCATCAATTTGGAATTATTAAGGTACGGATCCTTACCCCAGTTCTTATTGCTTCATATTCAAATTGTTATAAACCACTAAATTACTATATATTTTAAAACTCCTCACGTCTTTGAGTATCGATTCATTTGACAGTCCGTTCGAATTCTGTTCTAATCATTTGATTTAAGCTTTCATATCATGCGATAATATTATGTTAGTTGTACTCATTATCGCATGTTCCAATATATGTTCCGTTCTGTTATGAAAATAAGTTTTATAAGTTATGTGAATAAGTCCATTTGTACTCTGATACCCTGAGTATCGCTTCTCGTGGAGTGTCCCACGAGCATGTTGTTGCGGCATCAACAGCATGTGCTCCATCTGTGACGGAGAGATTAGTTCACGGCGTCCCTAGGTACAAGTGTGGTACAAAGCTACTAGGAGGCGTATGGATCGATCCTAGAATTTAAGTTTCAGGAGGTGGATAATGGGTATGCCAACTCGCCATCTCGTGTGATAATTATGCAGGAGTAGCTACCTGTGTATTGTCACATTTTCAGTTTGCTCATGGGTACATCCGTAAGATATGATTATGAAATTATGTTCTTGCATCGTATTATTTTCGCATAAAGTTCCATTCAGATAACATTTCTATAAAGCGTTACTTGTTCTTTGAGCCTATAATTCCGTACTGAGCATTCGGCTCATTCCGTATAAATTTTGTATTTACAGGTCAGCAGGTTACTTTGGGCGGGGAAAAGAGAGAAGAATAAAGCCTAGGAATAAATCCGAAGATGTTAGAAATTAAGTCGATGTGTCCGTTTGTATATTAAATTTAAGTTCAGTTGTTATATCCTTGTCAAATAAATAAATGGAATTATGACTTTTGTTTATGATATCACTGTTATTGTGACACGTCAGCCCTTCCGGGTTGGGGTGTTACAGAAATTGCCACCATTTTAGCCCAATCAAGTCCCTTCTTCCACATGCATTTGCATGCTTTCTTATTGGACCAAAAGTCTTCCCTAATCAAGACCCATGCATTTGCATGTAAACTAATTGGCTTAATTTGTCTAGGGAAGAATACCCAATCAAATGCCATCTAACATGTAAGATGTGCATGTAACACTACTAGAAAATTGGGCAATTGTGACCAAAATTTGCTACCGAAAAAATTGGTAGAAAATTTAGCCACCGATTTGCCACGTAAATGAAAATTAGTGTTTTTATAATGATATGGTAGCAAAGTGGTTGCAATTTTTGCCACCTTTTTATTTTCGGTGACAATTTGTGGAAAAAATACGCAAAAACATGAAAAATAAAAAGATACCTGTTAATTGTGACCATGTTATTGGTGACAACATAAAAATTCAAATTGGCCGGTTATTTTTTAGTGGGATCTGCACGTTTCATAAGTAATTAGGGTTCTAACCAAATAACTCCCCTCCCAAAATTTCAATTCCTGCATCCTGCTTCTCGCCCGCCCCCTACGCCATTCAAAGAAATCTGCTTCCATTACGTTTGATCTGATCGAAGAACTTAGCCTTTTGCAGAACCTTTAGAGACTGGGTTATTTAGCATATACAAAAATAAAAACCCTAATTCTTTATCCTTCCACCACAACTCTTCCTTTACTCCCCCTCTCTATCCTCCCACGGTATTCTGTTGTTGAAGATGTCGGCTCCGGCACCAGCACCTCCAGCTCCAGCTTCGTACACCAGCGGTTCACTCTGTACGCCGGCGGTTCCCTCTGGCGGCTCAGCCGGAGATGATGAGAGCGGCGCACTCACATTTTATTGGTAAGTATTTCCCCCTTTTTCTCCAATATTGATGAGAATGTTGGATTTAGTCGTTTATGGGAGAAATTGATGTGTCGGTTTCAGATATGCAATTGACTTTTTTCGTCCATATATTGATTTTCTTTGTATATTAGGTTTTATTAATAGTTGAATATTTGTGTATAAACTGAAAGGGATATTCAAATTCTACTCCTTTTGAAGCCATAGAAACGAATTGATTCGTCTATAATAGAATTTTAGCGTATACGTTATTGTAATATCAATTTACACAATAGTATATCTCTGACAAATAAAAGTAAATTATCTGCACAATTTGAAGGGTCTACCTACTATCTATTGGTGAAAATTGATGTTTGAAGTGCCTAAAATTACCCTTTCTAACCATTAAACATCAATACTTAAGGCAATTAAAGAGCTAGTGTGAATACAGATTACTAGCTTGTTAGATTACTGAACAGTGATGACATTGCAAGGGTATTGGCTCTGCTGAGTGCATTGGCCCAGTTTAACTTATGCTCTGTCCCATTATGATACCGTGCAGAGCCTAAGCGGCTAGTTTAACCGGCTAGTTTAAATCGGTTTTTAAAACCTTGCTTCTGTCCATTAGTTAGGTTCCAATATATTCCATTTGGTAGGCCATGCTAATATTGTACCTTAATAAACTATAATTTAAAAGATCATCATGATATTAAAATGACTATAAAAACAAAAGTAAATTGCTATTTAATAGGTTTACCAAGTCATCACTCGGTTGTTAATTCCTAAATATAAACACTATGAAATAAATATAGTGCCAAGCCCCCTGCCCTTGTCTATATAGACCTTCATTTGAAACACAATAATTAGCCTCTAAAACCAAATATATTCACGTTAACAATGGACCACAACAAGTGGTTAGCTACAGTGGCTAGCATATGGATCCAGAGTACCACCGGCGCGACGTACACCTTCGGAATATACTCTGACGCGCTCAAATCCAGTCAAGGTTATGATCAATCCACTCTAGACACCGTATCTGTGTTTAAGGACATTGGTGCCAATATAGGAGTTTTATCCGGTCTACTCTACAGCGCGGTAACCTCATCATCTCGTTTCGGGTCTGGACTTTGGCTAGTCTACTTGGTAGGAGCAGTTCAGCTCTTTGCAGGTTACTTCCTAATGTGGTTGTCTGTGACCGGAGTCACTGACAGGCCCCAGGTGTGGCTCATGTGCCTCTTCATGTTCATGGCGGCACACGCTCATACTTTCTTCAACACCGCTAATGTCATTGTTATATATTTTTTTATTTTTTATATATTTTTTTTTTATTTTTCAACTTTTAGTTTATTACCCTAACAATGAAACTTCTTATATTTTTATTTTTTTTAATTATTAGTTTATAACAACTAGAACTTTTTAGAAAATTTAATTTCTATTACATGAGATTAACAATGTTCATTTTTATTATTTTTTATGATATTTATATCTTCATTTGTGTCTGTTTGTGTTGCTACAGTAGCTAGAGGAAAAAGATTGTTCTACACTACTCCTCTCAAGGCACTATCTAATCAGAAATTCCGCGAGTTTTGGTATCTAGCTTCCGTGCATCTAAACAAAAACTATATTAGAAATAAAGATAACACATTTGGTTCTTGGTTTTACAGTGATGCATTTGGTGAAGACGATGTTGGTCTTCTCACCGGAGATTCTGCCATCACCAAGGACGCACCGGTTCTAATTATGACCACTGAGATCCTTTGGATTTGGTGAAGACGATGTTGGTCTTCTCACCGGTGTGTACTGTGTAAGTTCTTTGTATTTCTATTTCCTCGAAATAAGTGCTTTCCCAGGTATGCAAACTACACACATTACTTATCGTTTTAAATGTAGTGTCGGAATTATGTCATCGGAAAGTGGACTTTTCAACGTTGATGTGATTGTTATGGATGAAGTACACTATCTTAGTGATATATCGCGGGGTACAGTCCGGGAAGAGGTAGTGCGTTTTCTCCCTGCCCTAAGTTTGTTAAATATTTTAACAGTTGGTGTAGTCTAACTTTGTGTAAGTACGCATTTTATAGGTTATCTATTGTCCAAAAGATGTTCAGCTTATATGCTTGTCAGCAACAGTAGTAAATCCAGATGAGTTATCTGGTTGGATTAATCAGGTATATTTCTCTAGAGTAAAGTACACGGATGGTTTACCTCTTTGGAAGTCTTTTATAGAAGAATTGTTTCAAAATGGACTTGTTAAAGTCGTTTTCGCTACCGAAACACTTGCGGCTGGGATCAACATGCCTGCACGGACGGCTGTGATTTCATCACTCAGCAAGAGGAGTGAAAGTGGGCAGATCTAGTTAACCACCAACGAGCTACTTCAAATGGCGGGCCGGGCTGGGCGAAGTGGCATAGATAAAACGGGCCATGCGGTTGGATGTGTGAAACTGATTATTTGACCTCTTGATAATGAGAAATATGTCTGTAAACAAACCGATGCTTTAACTTTAACCGAACAAGAACATATAATCGAACAACTTTTTGTGTTCAAGTTCGTTTAAACTAAACGAGCAGTTGGTTAATAGGTATGATTATTTTTCACTCAAGGCTATTGATTTTGGACTCGGTTTTCTTCAAGCTAGGTAATTTATAATTCTAATTCTAATTATTATCTTTCGACAGTTAATGTGGTACTGAATCGAATGTTATTGACTTATTTCAGGTCAAATCTTCACGGATGTGGTGGGAAGCCCGTATTGTGTTGCTTCGGGGGTTCTTTTGAAGCATTATGGTCCAGAAGCGGATGTGTGGACCGCAGGAGTGATACTTTACATATTACTCAGTGGTGTACCCCGTTTTGGGCTGGTATGTGTCGAACGTATTCTTCGTATTGTGAATTTATAATCAGGAAATTCTTAATTGCTTGCTTAAAAGTTTGTACTTTTTATATTGTAGAAACACAACAGGGGATATTTGATGTGGTTTTGAAGGGATACATAGTCTTTTAGTCAGACCCGTGGCCTCTTATATCTGACAGTGCAAAGGATCTTATTAGGAAGATGTTATGCTCTCGCCCTTCAGACTGCCTAACTGCTCATGAAGTTGTATGTATGTTGTGACTTGGTTATATATTATTAGAATACCTTGCGTTTTTGCTGTCATTTAAACGTTATCTGAATGATACAAGTCATCCTTGGATTTGTGAAAACGGTGTTGCTCCTGATAGAGCACTGGATCCAGCCGTTCTTTCTCGTTTGAAGCAGTTCTCTGCAATGAACAAGTTAAAGAAAATGGCTTTGCGGGTACGTTCATATTCTTGTTAAAATTTGCAAAAAAGATTTGATTTTTACATAAGAAATGATACAAATGGTTAATTACACGAATGCTATATTTGATTTATGCAAAAGTAACCTTGAATGTTTTCTTGTTGTTTGGGTCCAGGTTATAGCCGAAAGCCTGTCTGAAGAGGAGATTGTTGGTTTGAGAGAGATGTTCAGAGAAAAAGATAAGGTGGATAAAGATACTATGCCCGATAAGATGTCACAAATTGAAGCTATGTTAATAAGTACAATTCGAAGATAGGCTATAAACACTTGGTTTAAATGTTTCGATGTTTATCATATTAGGATAATTTTAGTTATCTAATGTTTTAGCTGGTATTTCTATTAGAATGT